>JBBPKJ010000623.1:0-19889 GCA_038089195.1 Brasilioporus rufonigricans | reverse complement strand
CATTACAGTCTCCGCCCGAATCTACATTATATAGGTTCGTGGCTCTCTACGTCTCTTATGACATACGGAACAGAACTGATGAGTCGAATGACGAAACAGTTTGTGCGCAGTCCTCTCAGGACGGCACCGTCTTCTGTTCTCGTCTTCGCCACACCAAGCTTATCCCGCAAAAAGCTCGCTTCGCTCGCTTTTTGCTCGCCACTCTAACCCTAACCCAGGTATCACCCTGGTATCGCTCATGTATCACCCAAGTATCTCCCATCCATTACCAACACTTTCTTATACACTCATATATGAGGGCGATACCGGGCGATACCAGCGCGGGAATATCCAGACCCTCTGGGTCCAGGAGTATATTATTAGACAAGCTCGAAGAACTGCCAAGCGTCGAACAAGCATTTGTCCACGTCAATCATGAAACTACACATACACCTGTACGTCTGTTTCTTTCCCCTGTTCTTGACGATTCTCATGGCGGTGATGCAGGGACATCGCAAGAATGTATAGCTGTGGCTGTATTCATCATACATTGCAGATGTTCCGTGCTATCTATGTAATAGCGCTGGACTCGATGAGATCTTTGTATCTGACAAATACCTCTGACGTGTGGAGTGCTGTCGGAATCACTGATCTCGTGATGTCTTGATGTGTCTGTTATGTCAGCTCAGAGTTCTGTCAGTGGAGAACTGCTTCTGGGTGAATACGACGGTGATACCAGGTGTTGTTGGATGTGCGCGAGTTGATCGCCATGTAACCGTACATCGGGTAACGAAAGGAGTGGATCTTAGCAGCTGGCGACTTGAAAATGACAAAACAAGCAAGCGAACGATGACAAGCGGCTGAATTCACCAGTTTCGGTCCATTGGCCACGCCAGTTTGCTGTGTCCGCTCGTCGTCCTCTCTTTCTTCTCTTCCTCGACGTCGAGCGCCCATTTCCCTGCGATTATCACGATTCCCTTGGCGCGTTGACTCGCCCACCACCGGGAACGATCACACGACTCGAGACACGTTTGAACCACCTCTTCTCCAACCTCTCAGGCACGCTTGACCATGGTGAGAGACTCTGCGGGCTCAGCGCGTGCACGTCTCATCAGATCCCTCCAGGATGCTAGACACCAAGACCCAGAAGAATTCTATGTAAAACAAGACGGGATTGGTATAATCCCGTCTTCCCTTCTAGCAGCAGACGACTCGCGCACTCCGCAGGAAAGGGTTCTTTTCAAAGGGTGCGTCTCCTCGTTGTCTCCTCGTCCTGCTCCACGTCCGATCCCTGCCACCTCAAGGTATGACAAGAGGACCCAGAAAACCGTCTCCATCAAGATCATTGACCTCGAGAGCACATAAGATGAGATTGATAACATCCAGCAGGAGATACAGATCCTTTCGCAGCTGGACTCTCTCACGTAACCAAGTTCTTTCGATCATGCTTGTGTCACCTGTGTGCGAATTGGATGAGCTTGACATGCGACGCTTCTTGATGCAAGATACCATGGTTCTTTCCTCAAGAGAACACATCTCTGGATAGTTATGGAGTACGTCCGTGCTGCCATAGCTCGTTTCCGTACTTACTTGGGCGTACAGGTATTGTTCTGGTGGCTCATGCTCCGATCTGGTATGACCTTTGTTTGGATGGGGCGTGGTTGCACGTCGAAGGGTGGTAACACTAATCAGCGCCTTGATCTTGCGACGATGATGGCAGTGATCTTAACGTCCACTGCTGTCCTCATGTCGGCCTTGGCGTCGACATGCGAGATGGATATTGGCTGGAAAGAAATGAACGCTCGTGATGGAATAAGGATGACAGAGGATGTCAAGATGGATTGGGAGAAGAGCTAGCAGTTAGCAGAGAAGGTTAAAGAAGCACCGAGGAATGGTGAGTGTGCGAGTGGAGTATTGCCATGTTTGAGATGCTTGAAGCAGTGGTATGCGAAGAGGGTGTGACGACCTTGGGTAAGCTTTGAACGACATAAGAAGGCTTTGGGAAGTCATAATGTGGGCGATGCATTTGCACCATGATCACACCTGGGTTTCTGGGAGTGGATTTCGGTCATTGATGAAGCAGATGCTAGCGCTCGCCAGTGGTGAATAATTCTTTTTGTTACCGATACAGTATGACTCGACCATGACGCCAAAGGTCCACGAATCAAAGACCTCAACAGAACCTCAACTCATATCGTCCGCTACATTGAAACCCATCATCCTTTATGATATTCCATGCATCATACTAGGGCATCCTCCCCGAATACTATGAAGACAAGGTATGCATCAAACATTTCACAACCGTCCTGGTCGAGTTCCCTGACATCGCACGACTGCTCTAGTCCAAGAGCGTCACACAGCCACCATACCAGTACACCCTGCCTGCAATCGAGGACCCAAATACGGGTAGATTCCCTTGCAATTGCAACTGACCGTGCTCGGACGACACTTACCTGAGACACCAAAGATGTTGAATCCTGTGGTGTGTGCGCTACTGGAAAGGGTCAGGGACGTGTTCTCGTTTGGTTCAAGAGGCAGTGGAACGGTTATGGGCGTGACTGTAGGGGCGAATACGAGTGCCAGTTCTGGTGCTGGCAGCGATCTTGCACCACGTCTCGTGTTCCTTATCCTGGTGGTCAACCACCTAAACTTGGTTAGCAAGGCCTATTATCACCAAATACGCGCAGCACGCCTCGGTGAGTTGTAGATGATGACGCTACGTGATGCATGCTCCACAGATCCAGAAGAGCGAGCAGAGTGTGTGAAGCAAGGCATCGAAGCAATCAGGGTGGTTTGACGCAAACTGACAGCAGTGTATGAGTCCGGCAAGTTATCAGTTAGACCACTCGTACTTGGGGAGCAACCTTGCTTTCTTGATTTCAAGGTTGCGGGGAGGATTAAGTTTATCTTGAATAGTCTTCTTTTGTCCGAAGTGGAAACAATGGTGGATTTGGGGGGGAGACCGGGAAGGTTGGTTGAGAGCTGCGAGAAGTACTAGTGCAAGTACTGAATATGTATGAGGACAACTGAGATAAGTCACATATCCCACGGATCGAAACCAAAACGATTGCAAGTATTCTCACCATCTTTATAATCACTCTATTCCTTTCATCGTTTGGGCCCGAGTGATGTACCAAGTAATCTAGATACATACATTCATGTAAATCTAGTCACTGGCCCATGCCCTCCTGCAGATTGTCCAAGTTTAAGGTCCTCGTCATCCAACTGTCATCGAGCCCACCAAACGCCTAATCTGCTATGTGCTATCCAGTACTCCTTATCGTCTCTTTGGACCGTACGTCGTGGGCTCTGATTTGTAATATTCCACAAAAAGGTGGTGGTGGCCAGAGAGCGCCTCAAAGGACTCACCTGAACCACCCGAACAACCAGACGACATCGTGAATGAACCCCTAGATGTTGAGGAAGAGGGAGGGGTGTCCTAATGACATATCCACCAGCGAGGAAGTGGATACATCACGGGCATTGATATGCAACCAGTACACCAGATGACATCAAAAGAAACCGAAGAACGTATCAGAATGTGATCTAGAATGCCTCAAGCGACTGTAGAAGTGAACTCACCTGAGAGGGCTCCAGACGAGCTGGACAACCCGGGCTATGAAAGGGCCGCAGGAAGAGGCTTCAATGTGCGACAGAAGCGTTACGGAGGGCGATACAAGCAACAACAGCGACAAAACGAACGCAGGCTGTCAAGATACAGGGCAGGAGGGCTCCATATTGTAGGATGAATGACATCCGCACGACCAAGCATTGCTACGCTGCTCCAGATCTCCCGGAATACGGCCCATCGGATAGTACCTATGCGGTACAAGTGCATCACTCCACTTTTTTCCAGTGAAAGGCCCCACACCCCGAAGCCACGAATACCTTCGGCACCTCGAACCTGGACTTTTTCCTCTTAGGCTATGCCACAGGAGCTGACAATGACAATAAATTTCTCTTCGACGAAGCTACAAAATTAGCACAATGTTCAAGAGAAAGCATACCCGTATGGAGTAGAAGCGTTCATCTGGAATCGATCGCCGGCATACAAAACAGGGATATCGAGACTTGGCTGGATCCTCCTGGCAAAAAAAATATCGGCGCTCCACTTCCGCACACGCTCGTATTAAGCATACGAACAATAACCTATTCCAGGTCATCCACAAACATAGCAATGGCGAATTCGGTATATACCAACCCTCAACCCTGCCAGCTGTGAGGGCTGCGCAGCGGTCGTCCCATATACCTAAGGATGGCATGTCCCAAGAAAGCAAATCTTCCCCGCAGGGATGGGCTGTTCAGAGCTATGCAATCACAATCACCGCAATGGGAAGAGGGAGAGAGAGGGAGACGCCCACAGAAGAACTTCGCCCGCATCATTGGCGCGGCGTGCTAAACGCTGGGAAGAGCTCCACATCTCCCCACAAGAGGATGCAGCCACACAGCCGTGCATCGCTCAGTATGTGTGATCCACACAGGAAATCGTTGGCCACCTAACCTTACGAATTGGAAATTTATGAATGCAACGCCTTGCTGACACAGGTGGAGAGCATACCTGTTCCTAGAATGGCGCTAGAACATTCCACTCCGCGGTAGCACGTCCCGAGCTCACTTCTTGTCATCTATCATCGCCGTCAATGTTCCTCACATTTGAGGAAATAGGCGCGAGCGGGATTAAACCAGAAACGCCTTTTGGAGACGTCATAGCGCTCATAGACTAAAATAACCCAAAGGAATAGAAGAATAGGGGAGCGACATTGCGCCGGCCGAATGAAGGCCATTGGTGACAGACCGGGCAAGCGAAGAAAGGCCGCCGCCGCATGGGAATGAGAAGAGAGATATCCAAAAATGGTGGACATGGACGGTTCAGTAAAGGGACGGATGTGATAAGACAAAGCGATTGGATTATGACGAGTGTGATATTTTAGTCCGGTGCCTTATCCGTAACCACGTACTCCCGCCGACGTGTTGAGACAACAAACATCTGCATGAGTGACCATTCGTAATCATCCAGCACTCAGTGACTGTGGCATGACGGCACTTTCATAGTGGCATAGCGACTGGGGAGACAGTGGCATAAATATCAAGGAGGATTGGACGACAGCCGCGTACCTTGTTGGGACCAATTTGCCACCCTGGTGCCTCGGAACCTATGAAGATGACGGCATGGCGGGAGGGAAAACCTCGCAGAAGTACTGAGTAGAGATACGGGAGTGGGAATACAGAGGGGAGTCTGGGGTCAAGCCAGGCCTATAATGGCTTCCGAATGCCCTCGTTTCCTATTCCACAACCTATGAACGTGAGTCAGAAATTGCTGTAGACGCACAGCATCTCGTGTGAGCGCGACACTCGCCGAAAAGAGACGTCGTCGGCTGCGGTAATGACTGCACAGTATGTGCAGTGTACGACGGACCGAAAAATCCGCAGCTCAGCTCCGAGGTCGAATAAACTGGGCCGCTGGTCCAGAGACAGACGCGTCTGCGTGATAATTGCCAGACGATACCAAGAGGTTAAGCTATTGGATGGACCGTGGAACCCTATGATTTAGTGCCCGGCTGACAAACTCGTCATCATGTGCCGGGTAGACCCCCTGATTCAGCGATCTGCTTCGTTTGTAGGTCTAGAATCGGTCGAATGTCGCAAATCTATCGGCTTGACGTAGCCGCATCAGCTCTTCGTAACGTCAATAATATCGATGTGAAGCTTACCTGGGACACACGACAGCCACACACAACTGAATATCCATGCGACTGAACGGTCCAGTTTTCCATGCCTGTCCTAAAGGTCTACTTATGACAATGGCAAGAGGCGGTGTTCGCTCGCTTACCTCACTAAGGATCACTTTTCACTGCCACTTTCAATGTCGCTGACTTGGACTCTGCAAACTGGCAAGATAGCTTTCCGAAGGTATGTTGGGACGTTGTTTGGTTGCAGCGAATGGATGGTCAGCGACCTAACGGTCCCGCACTGTGTCCATTAGTCGAACCATCAAGCCGTCGGTGCCGTAATATAGGCCTCCGGACACCTCTAGTAGCAGGGCAGTGATCTCGCTGATATGTTGCTCCCGCTCCTCCCTGATAAGGAAGTATTTTCGTGGGCGGGCGCGAGAAGGCTATACGAGTCAACCGAACTGCGCTCAAGTCATTTTGTGTCCCGCACCTGGGACTGCGGCAATGCCCCCCCTAATTTAACGGAGGCTGCGCCCCCGACGATACACGGATACTGTATATAATAAATCTCCTCGACCGACTCTGGAGATCCAGTCCGCAATCAAACTTCCCCCGCAACAACCATCATCTATTCTCACACACCACACACGTCTTTTTTTCTCCGTCTCAAGGCTCTCATCCGGAGAGCTTTTCGTCGTCGTCGTCGCCATCGCGTTGCATTCGCAACTCGCAAGATGTCCAGCCCTCGAAAGCAAGTCCGCTTCAATGACGACAACATCTTCTACTCGCCTAAGCCCTCGCCAACGCTCTCCGAATCGTCGCTTCCCTCCTCAGGCGACTCGTCCGGACCTTGTACTCCCCCTCAGAATAACTATGCATCGCTCCCTCTTCCTCATGGCCCCGTCGCCATCCACCCTCTCCTCGCTTTCCATCCCTATGTCCCACCTATAATCTACGACGCCTCCCTTCCCCCACACATGCTCGCACCCAATGCGCACGCATCCCCTTCGAGTCTCCCTGCCAGGGTGCTTGAGGAACCTGCGACACAGCCTAGCATGCACACCATGACGCTCGTCATTGACCAATTCCCATGGCGGCTAACCATCCCACCCACGAAACACATTGTTTCGGTCCGCGACCTTGTCGAAGCGTTGTACTGCTTCCTTCGTCACCCAGTGCTCCCATCCGAGTACAACACGCTGCCCACTCAGGCGTTGAAAGACGAAGTGTCGATTGCGTTCCATAACCGGTGTGGGCGTGCGCCGTCGAAAGAGGCCGCCGACGAGCAATACCAAAAGGGTGTAAAGCGAGTGGACTTTTTACGAGGCCGAACGCGTTTCATGGGGCTGTCGAGCACCAAGGTCGGTCCTGACATGTGGGTCCTGAACCTTGCTTGACCAGTTGACGGGGAGAGCTATCCTTATTTTCTTTTTATCCCTTTTCCTCGTCTTTTTTCCGCAACCTCACTGGACACTGGCGAAAACACAAAAAAATCTCGGACACATCGGCATGTAGCATATCCCTCATCACTTTATTGTCCCTATCATTATACCATTTAGCATTTCCTGTCCTCTACCTCCTCCGTCCCCCTTTGCTGTTTTCTTTTCTTTTGACTTCGGAGTCCTTCTACTTTGCTTGTGTTTGGAAATCAAGGGATTGTAATAGATAATGCAGTGTAGACAATAAAGAAGAACACAATTTGTACAACCATAGCCCTTGCCTTGTGCGCGCTGTCACCTCAGTGATTATTGCGATCGCGTCAAGGCAACCCTGTGCCGCCCGGGAATCAGCGGCACCGCTGGGTCGGTTGCCTTGAAACGCCGCCCAGAAAAAATCTGCAAGGTCCCCTCCATTGTGATGGTTGATCACACGGAAATTGATGGGCCACCGAAAATTTTCGATCATGATATCACGTGCGGCTATGAAGATAAGATCCACGTCATCCAATGATCGAATGTAACGGCATGAGCGGTGATAACCGAAAGTTTATCTCCGGAGAAGATTCTGGTCCAGCCCTAGGGGCACGTTGCATCATCGAAGCTAACGCTGATCGCCACGACGTCACTTGCGACATCATCGTAAACACGTGCATTGCTTATAACCAGTCAAGGGGCCGATGCACTCCTTGAGCAGAACCAGTCATGTCAACACACGAATCCGGAGAGAAAAAGCACACCAGCTTCGGAGACAAAATCAAGTGAGCTATTTCTTAACACATATCAACGAGTTGTTGCCGAACCATTTTTTTTGCGCAGAGGCGCAGCTCATGTCGTTCATGGCAAGACGTCCTCTCTCTATCGAAAACAAAACGCTGACCGATCGACAGGCATTGGCGAAGAAATACGTGGGTCCGTGATGGGCGCGTTCGAGTCTGCCTCGGGTTCAGAGGAGACTAAAGCTAAAGAAGATGATATTGCTGCGAGGGGTAAGGCAGAGATTGAAAGGGGCATCGCACGGATGAAAGGAGTTGAGGCGCATGGCGGCACCGCTGCAGTTCCCGAATCTCTCGTGGAGGGTAAGACCGGGGAACTGCCACAGGAACAACCCGCAGCACAGAAGGTGTCCGGTGCAACCCAGGCTCCACCTTCATCGCCCACTGAGAGCCGACAAGCTGAACCAGAGGCAAATAATCAAGAGACGACTAGCCAGATTAACGCAGAGAACATACAAAAGGCCAGTCAAGAAACTCAAGCTGGTCCGTCTATTCCTCTATTTCATGGCTGGTAGATATCCATACCTAACACACATTACATCTAGCATCTGAGGTGAAATCTCCTGAAGCAGGGGCTAAGGTTTCGACCGGAGAGGATGTGGACACCCCTCAGGGGTCAGGCAGCAGCGTATGAGTGGTTGTTGACTGTTTTCAGGAGTAAATGTGAATTGTTACTGGACGTTGTAGTCAATACGTAGTACCGGCCTCTTCAATTGGTTGTAGCACAGCCGCAGCGCTAAAGGGTACTCTGTTTTTCCTATGCGATGATGATGGGAATGCTCCCCGAAAAGTAGTGGCTGTGCTTGGGTGTCCCTTGTGACTGGTTGTTCTTTCTTGGTTCTGGGTCCAGGAATGCCGTCCCCGACGTTGCACAGCATCGTTGTCGGTTTGTGGGGGCGCGCGACAATACGCATAGCCTCGCAGTGCACTACCTGTTTGTACCACTTTTGGAAGGTTTGAGCCAGCGGAGCGAAGCGACTCGCCTGATGAGATAGTTTGTAGGTCCAGTCGTCCACCTGCCTATGAGCGATTCTATATTATGCTGCTGTCCCTGTCAACGGGGTGATCACTTTATCTTCCCCTTGTCCTCAAGCGTCCATAAGTGCGGCGCGTGCCGGCATTTTTCGCATTCAATGATACCCGGCCACACAGTTGTCGGCCCACAACTTGCTCGTCTCCAGCACACATCCATCGTCACACTCGCTGATGCCTTCAGATCCCTCCTTGCGCGAACGTTTCTGGCGCGATGTCGCGACGGCAGCTGGACATAGAGACCTGGACCCCAGGGCAATCCGCGAAGCAGTCGAAGACATGATGCGCAACTACCGTCTAGACGAGGTGCCCGGGGTCGGCGCAACGTCAGAGGGGAATCAGCTTAACGTGCTGGATACGAGCAGTTTCTCAGAGCATTCCGCATTTGCGCCTGTCTTTTCTCGAACTTCTTGCAATCTCCTCCCATCCTGGGGCTGCTTTAGTGCTGCTCGGCCAATTTTTGTAGGCCCCCGCCGTGCGTTGCGCCGTCGGAGGACTCGCCCGGAGCCACGGCACCCCGATCACTTTCCAGGTGGTGGGAATCCTGGTATTCAGGCCAATACGGGTAATGTTCTTTTCGGTACGCATGTTCTTTAGCTTCATTGACGTTTTGTTTCCCAAATGCCAGATCAGCCTGCCAATCCAACACCGGCAGCCAACAGTGCTTCTCCGTGGTACCATCCTCCCCAACTCCCACCTTGGGCACCTCACCACTATGTCTGGGCATTTCCCACTGGTCATTTGGCCTGGAGCCCCCACCCTCAACCCAATCCATCGACTCCCTACCCACTGAGTCCCTGGTCAGCCATCAGCTTAACAGGCGGGCATCCCCTACCTGGTACGATGCCCCAGTGGACCCCGGGAACGTGGCCTCCGTTTGACTGGGCACGCGATGTCCCCATCCATCTGTCGCCGTACATAATCCCCAACCCAAACAATGCCCATCTACCCTTGATCGATTGGAACGTGACAAAACACCCCTCCACGGCGAAACGACTGACACCAAACCATGTTGTCGTCGACATGTCTAGCATCTGGGCACACCATGTCACCCACACAAAGGCGCACAGAATCGTTGTAACATGCGACGTCGGTCACATGTCTACCCTCTGGGGCCCCATTGTCATCGACCAAAGCGAACCGGTGACGCTGTCTGACTTGTTCGAGGCCATCTACCAATACTTTCAGGTTTCTCTGACGTATCCAGAGGTGCAATACATCTGCAATTTGCATCCAAGCAATTATCGTCGGTTGGCGGATGCGTATTACGAACGGTGTCGTGAAAGTGCGGGGCTTTCGGGGTGGGAAGCGAGGCAGGGTTTCAAGAGGGCGGACGTGTTGGGCGATCGCAAGTATTGGTGGGGTTTGTGGATATCGTCACGTCATGGGGTTTGGTGGCTCAACATGGGTCTAATGAACCCAGCGCACCGTGTGCCTTCTTACTGAACGCTCTTCAAAAGTTGGCATTTTTCTTCCGTCTTGCGCCGATGTTTGGCAATGGTACACTCTTTGAGGACTTTTTCGGGATCCAATCACGCTAGAACGTTTGTAGCCAGTAGTCCTCTTTCAATACCGTATATCTACTGTAGCTTGCTCTTGCTCCAATAATATTATATCCGCAATTGACCGTGTCACTCCGAGTATCTCCGATCTATTCCCATTGGCGTTGGACAGGAGAATGCAATACAGGGATGTACATATCTTATCTTTCTTCCCCTCACTAGGGCTCAACTCTTATTCAATAAACATACGCAGAGTTGACAAAGAAAGATAGGGCCACGTCGTGGCCAGCATAAGCATATGACATCCACTCTCACCGTTCATTTGCGATGAAACGCCTCTGAGAAGTTCGGCAAGAACACAGTTCAAATTGTTCCCTTTCGCACTTTCTACACTCTTCGCGCACAGTACAGTCCCATCGGCATACCTGCCTAACCACACGCAGCGCCTTCTCCCACTCAACACTTACTATGCATGGCTGTCGCCGGAATCTGACCAAGTCTTAACTGAATGCGACACGGTCAAGCGCGCAGGCACTGCATGCAATCCATGATGGGTGCGGTGATGCCAAAATTGTTGTCAATCCCAACTATGCCATTTTTGATATGCCGCTGGTCAATATGTACGATGTGAACCTGGCAAGATTGCAGGCGATCAAGGAGGCTGTAGACCCAGACAACGTGATGGGTCTTGCTGGAGGTTTCAAGCTCTGATTCCGTTGTTGGTACGCTATATAGCGCCTGCCCCGTAGTTGTATCGTGGGGATAGCTCTCCCACACTAAGTTATGTACACAAAGGTGTGGTGATGATAGGAATGTGCGAGGGAGAAAAGGCTCCACATCATAAGAAATAAAAAACACTGATTCTGGAAGGTTTTTCCCCCAATGCTGGAGCGGAACGGTCAGAAACTGATATCCCGAGAGTGAGAGGATCCGCTTACGATAGTTTCGTTGACAATCGACTCAAGGAAGGAAAGCAAATATTTCGTCACGGAAGACGGCCCTATCGTTTCATTTAGGATGATTCACTATCAGCTTCCACAAGAATACGCTCACTGTGTCGCGCAAGTCAAAGGTAAAGACTTCACAAAAGAGAAGGATCGCGTCGAAGTATCCCGCGAGCACGAGGAAATCGCCAGAAATTCGTCGAAGATCACTGTAGGTGGTGTTGGAGTATCGTAAAAAAAGAATCTCGGACACGCCTGGCCACATCAACAGTGAAAATCGAATCGAATGGTAAACAACCCGTTGCAACTTGACTCGCTTGCCCGAGGTTGTGATGAGTATCGCAGCGTTTGGATCCGTGTTATTTGCTGCGGAATTTGTCGCTGCATAGTTGGCCTGGTCCAGGACGTCCGCAGTATAGGTAATAAGACCTCCCTTTACATCTTGAATTGACCTAAATGGATATCAAGAATAGGCGTATACGTACCCAAACTTGTGTCTGCGGAAATACCGTTAATGTAAACCTAGTTACAATACCCTAAAAGTGATTAGCGGAATAATCTGGAGGATGTCGTTGGGTACAAAATTATTCAGGCCACCCTGAGAAGAAATCAACGAGGTTGCAACGTCACTTCTAAGAGAGAGCTGACCTTCAGAGCAAAGAATAAATCAAGACTGGATGTCTCGGTGATAGGTAAGTTGCCGACTATTCCATTAGGCATGACCAGTTCAAATGCTTGCACAGTATCGATGGTCAAACTATATTGGTTCGTGAACCATGAATAGCCTGTTTACATCGTTCAAGAACATTTTTGAGACATGAACACTTTTAAATGGACCTCCCCCGAGAGTAAATCCCGCAACACCCACACCGGATACTCGTCCACCGACGATATTCACTCCGTGTGGCTCGAGTGCCACGTAGACATAATCCCAAATTAGACCTGCTCCTACCGTCACCGCTTCTGCCGTGGGATCGTAAATAACTTTGACATTGCTATCTGAACTTCCTCAATCGACGAAAAGCCTAGGTTAGTGGCGTAGCCACCACCCTTGACCTGTAGAGATACGTTACTTAAGTGCTCTGAAAATCTTGGAAGGTAAACGATACGAACCGCGAATGGAGTCTGTGTTTGACCAAGAACTTGCAGCTAGACGTACTGTCTTAGTCGAATGAAGAGACACGAATGTGATAGAGCACACTGACCGCAATACCAACATCTTCAGGTGTACCAGGCTCGAATGAGCACGTTGCGAATTGGGTCCTTGACGACGCTCAATAGCTGATGTCTTTTAGGTAGTTTGTTGATGCTGCAAATGGATATCGTACTTCAGCATAGATTCAAAATACAAGAATTATACACGACCACGAACCGACATCATAGCCGGAGAGTCTAGTACGGACCGTGTGAACGTATCTCTCTACAATACACCACACGTGACCATGATGCCCAGGTACTAATTTGCAACCAGATCGGTTGCAGCATTCCAATACATATCCAATTGAACATCACACCTTCTCTAGACTGCCCTTGCAACTTGCAGAGCAAGCGGGACATACATTGACTTTCCCATCCATACTCTCCTTGTACCCAGCCTATGCTCTCCACGGTTTCCGATATTATCGCGACATATTATTATATATCCACATTTTATTATAGATATGTCGATCATCGTCTACCTCTGTGTCGTCACACCAACCGTGTCAGGAAAGGTCGACCAGGGTCCCGCTCGTCTGTCTAGATATCGTACAAATGTGTCCCAGGCTAAGCCCACGAAACCTGCGGGCATCTCAAAATACCCACATGATAACGGCCACAACACATCGTCTACAAGTGCACTGAGAGCGCCATCAGTACGGCGTAACAGAGACAGAAACAGAAGTACGCAGAAAGTCATACCCCTCCGTCAAAATGTGGTCCAAGTGAGGTCTCGTCCAGGAGAGGCATTGACGAGGCCGCAGGCGGCCGCGCCGACTAAGCGGCGACGTCAGGATGGACAGCCGACACCAGAACCGACAGGGGGCGCATCTGCTGCAACGACTGTGTACGTCACTGGGCCCAATGCGTTCGCGCTGTTGCTGCCTCAGCATTCGGAGGGTAGGTACCCAATTTATTCCCTCCCGCTCGCTCTAATTGTTTGCTTTGTTGGCAGAGAGGGTGTCCGATGCAGAAGAAGACGGTATTGCCTACTGCATGAATGGAAGTGGGTGCGGAAACATCTTTCCAAACGGGTTCATCACAGGGGCTTCGTACTCGGCAGCGGGGGATGGATCATACGTGCAAGTGGGTGTGGTCATTCGAACGATCAACCACGAGTGCGAACTTGTCGAGGAGACTGATAGCTGTTGTTCGCTTTAGATAACGGGTTGTATGAACGTCAGCAAGTTTCCATTTGCGGACGACGACGACGACGGACAGTTTGACATCAGGTACCCTAACGATGCACAGTGTACGTTTGGAGGCTATGGGACAAGCTTCATCGAACTATAGGACGTTTGTCAATGTCGGTGTGATATTGGCTGACAATCAGCGTGTCATGCTCCATAAAGGGTAGAACCGTCTGCGAATCAGTTTTGTCTGCGATGCTGCAAGAGTGCGGATGATCAGCAAAACTGTAATTCGCATCAAGATCGAGCTGGGTGCCCCGTGGCGATCCCTGGTACCTACAACTTTGGGTGAGTTTGCTGTTCCCGACTTCATAGTCAGTTTTGTACATCAATGACACTATAGTCACGCTGGCTCGTATCCACTCGAGCAAATGAAGATGATGGGATGGGATGAAGTGACATCGGCACACGCTCCGTATACCGAGTTGTATTCCTGGGCAGGGGTCATCCCAGAGATGAGCTCTTTTGCCTTGTAATAACTGGCCCAGTGGTATGTAGTATCACACGCATGTATCCACTCCACTCCGTGTCTCGACAGAGATTCAATCCCATGGACATACTTATATAATGTTAGTAATATTGCCCACGCATTCCAACAACATCATGTTCTCGCATATGGTTCTGTGTGCGGCAAGGGTATCCTAATAAATGTGGAATATGATAGGCACAAGTATGGGCTAGACTCCATAGTTTATCTAAATCAAATCAGAGCTTGAAACCACCAGTAAGACCCATCACATTCTCTGGGTCGACCGCCTTCTTGATCCCTTGCAATCTCGGTACGTTCGCGCCGTACAATTTGACTAACGGGGTATCGAAAATAGCGTAGTTGGGATAGACAGCCGCATTGGCGACATTCTGACCATCCTCGATGGCATGTGCTTCGATTATCTCCACGGTCTTCCGTATGGCATCGTAAACGACTTCGTCAAATTCCGGCAAGGTCCATGAGTAGTAAGTTTCGAGTGGCAAGAAACCTTGTGTGCGGTCGGGTGGGTAGGCTGATGGGGTCGTATTGTGGTTGAGTAGACTGGGAAGGAAGAGCTGTACATCGTAATTAACGAAAGTCACAGATGATTCAAGAAGCTTTTGCGCCAAAGACTAGGGCGGAGCAATCACTGATGCATACTGGGAATCAGAGTAGACGATCCACTTACGTTGGCCTCGTTGGCAATCACCTGAAGCAAGGAGAGTGGGTAGTTTGTCAGAGAGACAGAATTAGAAACGACCCTGTGAATGCGTTTTAGGTCGTTTCCCATCTTCGACAGAGAACATACTTACCGATCAGGGAGATATTCAGGTATGGACTGTACGAAATCGGGGAAGGAACGAGTCCCGATATCCTGGATCGACGGAGAGATCGCTAGAAATTCATCAAAGATTCCAGGAGGACAGGTTGGTGCATCGTAGAAAAGGATCGTGGTGGGTTGCGGCTACATCAAGCAAACAAATTTATTCAACTGGATTTCAAATGACACGCCAAAAAAAAGCACTCACCACGCCAAGGACATAATTGTATGATGTGATTACCGCCGCCTTTGCATCTGTATTCTTTGCCGCGAAATTCGCCGTCGCTTGGTTTATTTTATCTAGGATATACGAAGTATCTAGGACCTCCGCGGTAAACAGGATCACACCCCCCTTCACATCTTGGTTAGAAATTTGGGATATCCCTCGGGAAGGCTGGATACATACCCAAACTTGCGTCTGCGGGAACACCCTTAATGTAAAGGTAGTTACGATACCCTGAGGGATGATTGGCAACCAGTCACCCGGTGAACATTTATACGTACGAAATTATTCAAGCCACCCTACGAGAAGTTAATAAAGTTAAGTAGCCACGGTAAAAAAAAAAATTGCACGCACTTTAAGAGCAAAGAAAAGATCAGGGCTCGACGTCTCAGTGACATCGATGACTGTTCCATTAGGCACGACCAACTGAAATGCTTCCACTGTATCGATGGTCAAACCATACTGGTTTGTGAGCCATGAGTACCCTGTTTATATCGTTCGGATGTATTTTTCAGCCACTGACACGCCAAAACGTACCTCCTCCAAGAGTAAGTCCAGCGACACCCACACCAGATACTCGACCGCCAACTACATTCACTCCATGGGGCTCAAGCGCCGAGTACACATCATCCCAGATCAGACCCGCTCCTATCGTAGCTGTTTGGGCTGCACGATTGTAAGTAACATCGGAGAACCTCGACATCGCTATTTGGACTCCCTCAGTGGATGAGAAACCTGGGTTAGCGTTGTGACCACCACCCTTAACCTATAGGGAGACATCAAGGGCTCCGCGATTTTTGGGACACAAACAGCACGAACCGCAAAAGGAGTTCGTGTTTGGCCGAGAATTTGCAGCTAGACGCAACGCATTTGTTGAACGAAGAGGTAAGAATGTAGTGAGGATACTCACGGCAATACCAACATCTTCAGGTGTACCAGGCTCGAACGAGCAGGCTGCAGGTTGAGTGCTTGACGGCGCCCAGTGACCGATGTCTTGTAGGTAGTTGACCGATGCTGCTCCGAAAATGTTGGTTGAATGAATGTAATACGAGGGAAGCACACGATAACGAACCAACAGAGTAGACTGTTGATTTCTCGGAAACGGAAGTGGCAATTGTTTGGCAGGTTGGATTCCATGAAAGGGCTGATTCGAGGATACTACGCGTGTCACCAACAGCATAGGTGTTCCCGAATGCGCCGCCTAGGATCCCTATCGCGATGAAAGCGAGGACCAGGAGGGTCATCCTTAAAGAAGCTAACAAGAAGGGGATTGCTGGGATTGCATAACTGGATGGTCGGACAATTTATATGCCATTCCGTAAGATTCGGTTGTCAGAATTTTTTTTTTTCATTCCTGCCAGTCACGGTAATGTCTTGCAATTTTCGTGCTTGGCTGACCGAGATGGATTGCTGGGCATTAATCAGACGAAGAGTTCCAACTGTCAAAATTACTACACACACTCACTTGCCAAGGGACCTTGTTAAACAAAGGAAAGTGGTTGTACCAGGACCGCGGATATGGGCCAAGAAGTTGTACACTAGAAGCTAATTCAGACGTTTCGCGTTGCCACCGGCAACGGTGAACACGGGGATAAAAGGTGCTGAAAGAAGCAAACATATTGTAATAGCCACTGGGGCCGTGCGAACGTGCGAGCTATCCCGAAGAGTGGCGAAGTTCTGAATTCGAGTGTATGAAGGTTCAGAAATTACAGTACTAAGTGATGTACACGGAAGGCTTACTTATACCCTTCATCACCCCAGGCAAAATGGCAGCGTAGGCAATTGAGAAGACCTCGGTGCGTCATAATTTATGCGACCAGCTTTATGCAGGGTCAGACACCGCCGACCTCTCGCCGCAGTATGCAGCGGCTAGTGAATGTGTTACATAAGCACATAAGATACTTCTTTTATCAGCTGACGACATCTCTCGATTACATTTATGTATGTACTGAGGTTGTTCATTTCAGCTTCTACGCAGCTGGGCCAGGTGGAGGATGGCACTACTGTTTCCATAGTTGTGTTTTTTTTGGAAGCCAGCTGACTTTGTTTTTTGCAGTCCTTGTTCTTTGAGCTGCAGGAGCAGAGACTAGACTATGCCTAGCAGGTTGCAACAACTGAATCCATAATGCCTGTGCAAGAAACGGTACTCACTGCTCGCGCCCATGCCCCACGTTTGTGATAACTGACTGCACCCTAGGTCCCTTGGCCTTTACCACGTCCAAGTCCCCTGCATACGGAATTCACCAAGAGCATCGGTCACATGCACACGTCTGCTGTCTGGCATCACTTCAAAACTCGAGAGACCAGGATGTCCAATGCGGTGACGTATGCTACCCTATCTATCAGACTCGGTGGCTGATTGTTATCTCACACAAGCAACTGCAAATCGTGGGACATCGTCACCTGGTTGACCCCCTCCATACGGTTGTATCGTACATTTAGTGCAGAGTACCTGCAAAGCTCGAGGCAATTAGCACATTTCAAGCGGTAGGCATCCTCAATATCAATCCCGTGGCGTCGAGGTCTCCTATTCCGCGTGCTTTGTCGCAGAAAAAAAGATCGACCACTTGTGGATCAATCTGCTGTGTATCACACAATCGAGTGACGACGACAGGTTATTGTACACACCCGAGGTGAGTGGAGACTACTTGTGAATGTGAGCCAACCAGTCTCGTCCACGTCGACATGCCACTCTGACGTGCACTCGCATTCGGAAATTCGCGGTTCATGAAGTCTGCATATCTGGTGCGGACGACAGCCTTTCTGCAAGGCCGGTGAGAAGGGATATAAAATGGTAGCGAGATATCGACGTGGTGGCGGCCAGAGCGATGTTCCCAACTCTTCCTGCTTTCGAACACCTTTCATGTAAGTGCTTGGTGGCTCCTATGCAGTCGTGCTTTACGAAAGCCTGGACTCCAGGGTTACGTCGAACAGACTAGTGATGCTAAAAATCATGTCGATGGGGTCCTTATGTATCCTGCGCCATGGTAACAGTCAGATAGCGTGTTCTAGTACGTCTTTTCTCACAGCAACCACATTATCCGTCTCAAAGGCTAGTTACAGGTTCGGAGATAGTTGGCCGAATATCTTCGTTTGCACCATAAACAACTACTGAACACTTGGATCAAAACTCGCCAAAGGAAAGCATAAAGCACACTGCAACGACAACATCCTTTTCGGTAGCAATGGCAAGGCGCCAACTTCTGTCACAGTCCTGGACCGGTTGTAACCTGATCTTGTAACGACGAAGCCTGCTCAAAGTGTCGGGGGTCAAATGTATGACTTCGACTATCGATAACTTACCTGAGATGAAGTCCACTGAAACAGATCCACGGGACGCTTCGGGGCTAATTGCCGGTCGGGGCAGTCGCCGCATGTGACTTCCTAGAGCAGAGTCGGTGCACAAGTAACGAGGGGGTTCGCCGCGACCTCGCGGTCCCGACGTCAGGAGCGCACCTGGGCCTCGTCTCACCGGGTACCCTGCCGCTCTTTTCACCACATCGCGTCCACTGGTTCTTTCCATATGCCTTTCAAGAGCACACCCTGTCTTACCGAGCACCCGCTGCCCTTTTCACCGCAGCGCGTCCACTGGTTTTTCCATACGCAGCTGTTCATAAACCGTCCACCGGGCCTGCCATACGGTCTAATTTACGCACGTCCACTGGCTTCCATGCGTGCCAGAGCATGCGTGCCACTTTCGGCACCCGCCCAGCTTTACTACCTCTGCCCTATCGTAGGCGTGAGGTCCTAGCACGGCGCCCTCTCCTCCTACTTGGGGTGCTCACTGCATGCATCGCCATGTCGCTGGCGCCTCCCCTTTTGGGTATCGCAGTTCGCCCCCATGCAGCCGTGCTTCCGGCCGGAAAGCCCTCCGGGCTTTCACCCATACCCATCCTCTCACATCACACCGTGACACTGACCCCATGCCACTCGAGCGTCGATGTTCACGCATGTGTCCTGTCGATATGTGTACGTTGTTCCTTGGCGTCAACCCGACAGCAGTTCTACGTCAGGGGTAAGAGTATGTTTTGCAGAAAAGGATACTGAGCTAGGGCACCTTACTCGGACTTGCTTGTCAACGCCATCAACGGAAGTGTCTGGATGGCGGCTGGCGATTTGACGTCGGCCTCTTCAAGCTTCGATACGTTTTACGCCAACCCTAAGTTGCGGCATTGCAGACGAGTTGAATGCATGCAATCTACATGATGGTCACGGGAGCCAGAGATGTCCACGTATTGTCAGGATCAAACAAGTTCACGTTCAAAGCCGAATATCACAATTTCGAATAGCCCGTTAGATTACTGTTACATAAACCCGATCGTCAGTACATAGTCATCGTGATAATTATACAGTCCTAAACCCAAAAGGTCCGTCTTGAAACCACGAACAGCTCCAGCGATCCAGATGCGCCAGACGCTGCGTTTTTTTGTTAATAAATCCGCCATATTTAACACCAAAAAAAAAGGTGCAGATCTGTTACGATCTGATATGCATACATAAAAAGTGATGTGAAATGAGCGTGTGCGCGTAAAGCGAGGATGGTCCTGATCAAGCTTTTCCAAAGACGAGTTTGCCTGTATTGTGGCCGTTACTGTGCTTCTCCACCTCAATTCCAATTAACTTCGTTTTTGCATGCAACCAGTCTAGAC
>JBBPKJ010000622.1:0-19901 GCA_038089195.1 Brasilioporus rufonigricans | reverse complement strand
GTACTCGTATTTCAATTATTGGAGCACTTTGCTCGCTGCTTACTGAGCGTGCATCGATCGTGTATCACATGTGTGAGTTGATGACTCAGCATCCTCTACTATATTCGGCTTGCTTACATCAACATAATCTGGTCCTTCTTGTTCGTAATTCGTAATGACGACTTGGATGAAGGTGTTCCTTACAATCCAACGCGCCCTCGTCCGTGGCCCTCTCCTCCGCACCCACTTCCACACCGCCCACGCCCTCCTCGCAGCCCGCAAATTTTTCCACACGTTCAAGCTCCCCGAGATCAGCGAAGGCAAGCCTGGAGACCTTTGCCTCGCACAGGGGATCCCATTCTTGATGTATAGCCTCACCACAGATGACACTTGTTAATGATATGGTTCGGATTAAACGAGTGGTATGTTACTACAGAGATAGACTTCCAGTTATCCATAATCCATTTACGAAGCCATTTTCGATCGAACATGGGAAAATGGCTAGGATATAGGGAGGTGGCCTAACCTGGATGACTGAGCAAGTCAGCAGCGCTCTGAGAATCTGTCTCGTCTGTCTGGGGCCCTGCCCATAGAATGTCAAGCAGAGCAAGATCAAGCGCCGGGAGACGCGAGGACCGAATCTGTGATCCGTGTTGATAAGAGCGCACGTGTAGCCTTTGACCTCGCGCCTTTACTGTGGAGTGTGGACAAGTGTGAGCTGACATTAAACAATGAGTGAGTGAAAGTTACGAGATGGATCAATGCTGACCATCCGCTCAGGCAACGCAAGATCGATCGGGATCGATGGCTGTGGGACCGTATGGGCCCTCGTTTTCTCGGAGGATGGCAAGCACCTTCTGAGTGGCGGCCAGGATGGGGTCATTCGACAATGGAACGCCGAGGATGGGAAGGAGGTTGAAGATAAGCGACTCACAGCGACCCCGAGCGGCGGTGCTGTCACGGCGATTGCTCTGTCAGGCGATGGTAACTGGATTGTCAGTGGCGGGACCAAAGGGGCCATTGTATGGAACAGAAGGACTCGCCAACCTGACCGCAGGATCAACCAGGACAAAGGGCGTGTTGGTTCTGTCGACGTTTCACCAGACTCGACCAGATTTGCGACAGGACCAAATAACGGGTGGGCGTGTATCTGGGACATCTCGACCGGAGAACGCTCAGACACACTTGGCAAATATAACGATTTGGTGGTGGCTGTGAGATTCTCCCTAGACGGCAATCGCATCGCCGTCGCCCTGCCGGACCAGTTGCAAATTTACGATGCTCAAGCTGCCCGATTACTCGTAACATTCGCAGTTACACTGCACCCAAGCAACCCCATCGCCTGGTCAGGCGATTCCCAATACATCTTCGCCTTGTCCTCAAGCATAATCAGGCATGTACTCGCTGACACAGGTACACTCCTCTCCGAATGGTCCATCCCCAATCAGCTATCCAGTAACTTTGGGTGTCTCGCCCTAGCCAACAACGGCAAATTCATCGCTTCCGTCTCTGGCCGTTCTCTCACCGTAACATTTTGGGATACTACTCGGGACGAGCAGCTCGGACTTGTCACCAATCACCTGCAGTGTCCACGAGTGTATTCAATGGCACTTTCGCCGGACAATAGCTATCTCGCAACTGGCAGCAGCAACGGAATAATCACCCTGTTGAATCTCAACGACGTTATTCGACAAACTCGGAGAGGGTATGAATCCAACATTCGGTCCCAAAGCTCGGCTCACCCCAGCATACACCATGCGCCGGAGTTGCAACCTGGTACGTCCCTTCGATCCCATTGCGCCCATGTGAATTCCAATCCAGATCAGACGAGTCGAACGTCTGTCCTCAGGCACAGACCACTCCACCCTGTATTTTAGATGGTACCTATCGCATGAAAAGCAACACGGGTAATCTATACCTTACGTGCCCACAAGACAAAGCCGGCACGGTTTTCGTGCACCTATTGAATCCATCCAATGCCTCTCAAAAAGTATGTCATGATTTTTCTTAGTTTGATCAGTCTAGACAGCCAACTTGCAGTGGACTGTTTCTCTCATTGCCAATAGTGCTTACAACATCATGGGCAACTCGGGGGCACCGTTGACCGTCGGGACTGGCGATGCACTGCTTGTGGGGCGGAGAGGCGCGACGTGGAATATTGACTCTAGGGGAGATGCATACGTGTCAGTTTTCACGTCTTATCGTCCATAGAATTATTCTCTCATCCACCAATGCAGGATTGGAAACGTCGTAGACGCGAAGGCTATCCATCTCGTAACGGATTATCGAAGTGTAAGCCAGTTGATGTTCAACTAGCTGGGCTCGTACATCTAATGATTGTTCTCGGTTACATATAGGTCTCTGTTCTCCTTCGCGATGTAAGTGTCGGAACTTGGATCATGTGTCATGTATCTCTGCTGACTTGCCTTGCTGGACACAGAACAGCGCAAATCAACGTTGGGTCCTGGAACCAGTTACGGATTAGGTCATGCAGCGGGGAGGGCATGAACTGGAGTTAGCTGCTGCTAGGACATCCCTATCTGACTGTATGATCATTTGTTGCGTATGATGTTTGACGTCCATGTGTACAACAGTATATGCGATGCATTGTGATGGGCATCGCCAACTGAGCGTTTCTATCAGAAAAAATGACCGTGCACGTTATTCTGGAACGACCCTTTGGCCTTGCGTGATCAAACGGGACCGTGGGAGAGTAGAGTGTTATATAATCTGGCCCTTCCAATCGGATCTTGTTTGTAATGACGATGAAGGTGCCCCTTGGAATCCACCGCGCCCTCGTCCGCGGCCCTCTCCTCCGCACCCACTTCCACACCGTACACCATGGCCCTCCTCGCAGCCCGCAAATTCTTCCACACGTTCAACCTCCCCGACATCGGCGAAGTCAAGCCTGGAGATCTTTGCCTCGCACAGGGAATCTCATTCTTGGTGTGAAGCCTCACCACAGATGACACTTGTTAATGATAGGGTTTGGATTAAACGAGTGGTATATTAATACAGAGATGGATTTCCAGTTATTCATAATCCATTTACGAAACCATTTCGATCGAAGAGGGGGGAATGGGTGGGATATAGGGGGGCGGCCTAGCCTAGGTGACTAAGCAAGTCACTCGTCTGTCTGGGGCCCTGCCCATAAGAAGGTCAAGTAGAGCAAGATCAATCGCCCGAAGACAGGAGACCGAATCTGCGAGAATTGATCCGTGTTGATAAGAGCGCACGTGTAGCCTTTGACCTCGCGCCTTTACCGAGGAGTGTGGACAAGTGTGAGCTGGCATTAAACAATGTGTGAGTGAAGGTTACCAGATAGATCAATGCTGACTATCCGCTCAGACAACGCGAGATCGATCGAGATTGATGGCCGTGGAGCTGTATGGGCACTCGTTTTCTTGGAGGATGGCAAGCATCTCCTGAGTGGCGGCCAGGATGGGGTGATCCGACAATGGAACGTCGAGGATGGGAAGGAGGTCGAAGATCAGCGACTCACAGCAACCCCGAGCGGCGGTGCTGTCACGGAGATTGCTCTGTCAGGTGATGGTAACTGGATTGTCAGCGGCGGGACCAACTGGGCAACTGTATGGAACAGAAGGACTCGCAAGCCTCAGTGCAGCGTCTGTCAGAACGGCGGGCGGGTTGGTTCTGTCGACGTTTCACCAGACTCGACCAGATTAGCGACAGGATCAAATAGTGGTCAGCTCATCGTCTGGGATATATCGAACGGAGGATGTCATTTCTCCCACTTGCCTAGCAACAGCTCTCCGGTGGTGGCGGTGAAATTCTCCCCAGACGGCGATCGCATCGCCGTCGCCTTGCGCGACAAATTGCAGATTTACAGTGCTCAAACATCCGAATTACTTGCAACATTCGCAGTTACACTGCACCCAAGCAACCCCATTGCCTGGTCAGGCGATTCGCAATACATCTTCGCCTTGTCCTCAAGCATAATCAGGCATGTGCACGCCGACACGGGTACACTCCTCTCCGAATGGACCATTCCCAATCAGCTATCCGGTAACTTTGGGTCTATCGTCCTAGCCAGCAACGGCAAATTCATCGCTTCCGTCTCTGGCCGTTCTCTCACCGTGACGTTTTGGGATACTACCAGGGACGAGCAGCTCGGACTTGTCACCAATCACCTGCAGGTTCCACGAGTGTATTCAATGGCACTTTCGCCGGACAATAACTATCTTGCAACCGGCAGCAGCAACGGAATAATCACCCTGTTGAATCTCAATGACGTTATTCGACAAACTCGGAGAGGGTATAAGTCCAACCTTCGGTCCCAAAGTTCGGCTCACTCCAGCATACACCATGCGCCGGAGTTGCACCCTGGTACGTCCCTTCGATCCAATTGCGTCCAGGTGAATTCAAATCCAGATCAGATGAGTCGAATGTCCATCCTCAGGCACGGATTACTCTATCCCATGTCTTGGATGGTACCTACCGCATGAAAAGCAACACGGGTAATCTATATCTTACATGCCCACAAGACAGAGCCACCGCGGTTTTCGTGCACCCATTGAATCCATCCAATGCTTCTCAAAAGGTACATCATCACTCTCTTCAGTTTGATCAATTTAGACAATTGATTTGCAGTGGACTGTTTCCCTTGTTGCAGATGGTGCTTACAGCATCATAGGCAGCTCAGGGGCACCGTTGACCGTCGGGACTGGCGATGCCCTGTTTGTGGGTCGGAGGGGCACCGCGTGGAACATTGACTCTAGGGGAGATGCATGCGTGTCAGTTTTCACGGCTTATCGTCCATAGAATTATTCTCTTACTCGTCAAGGCAGGATTGGAAATATCGTAGACGCGAAGGCTATCCAGCTCGCAACGGATCACCGAAGCGTAAGTCAGATAATGTCCAAGAAGTCAGACCCGTCGTGTATCTAACGATTGTTCTCTGTTACATACAGGTCTCTGTTCTCCTTCGCGATGTAAGTGTCGGAACTAGGATCATGTGTCACGTATCTCTGCTGACTTGCCTTACTGGACACAGAACAGCACAAATCAACGTTGGGTCCTGGAACAAGTTACGGATTAGGTCATGCAGCGAGGAGGGCACGAACTGGAGCTAACTGCTGCTAGGACATCCCTATCTGACTGTATGATCGTCTGTTAGGTATGTTTGACATCCATGTGTACAACAGTATATTCGATGCAATCGTTGATCTTCGTAACTGGCATTGCCCTTCTATCGGAAAAAGTGATCGCCCAAGTTATTCTGGAACGACCCTTTGGCCTTGAACGGCGGATCTCATAAACTTGAGCCTCACCTAGTACCAATCTCTGGGACCGTGGGAGAGTAGAGTGTTATATAATCTAGGCCTTCCAATCGGATCTTGTTTGTAATGACGATGAAGGTGCCCCTTGGAATCCAACGCGCCCTCGTCCGTGGCCCTCTCCTCCGCACCCACTTCCACACCGCCCACGCCCTCCTCGCAGCACGCAAGGTCCTCCACACGTTCAAACTTGCCGACATTGGCGAAGGCATCACCGAATGCGAGGTCATCAAGTGGTCCGTGGACACCTCTTCTCCATTTCCCACCCCCCACGGCTACTGACCTCGAGCCTACGTGCGACGTGTGTGCAACAGGTCTGTCAAGCCGCAGTCGCCCGTGCAGAGTTTCGACGCGCTGTGCGAGGTGCAAAGCGACAAGGCGAGCGTGGAGATCACCTCGCCCTATGACGGCGTCGTGAAACAGCTCCTGGTGCAAGAAGGCGAGATCGCCAAAGTCGGCGCTGGACTGTGTCTTATCGAGGTCGCGCAGGAGGACCATGACGACGTCGATCTGGGGACGCACGCGGATGCGTCGAGTACGCCTGTGACCCACGGGACGCAAGATCCGGCCGTGTCCTCGGTGGAGGCAAGCGGCGAGGGTGGGGGTGAGGACGAGGCAGACGCAAAGGTGAGCGTAACGCGCGGGGGA
Organism: Brasilioporus rufonigricans; assembly: GCA_038089195.1. NCBI lineage: Eukaryota > Fungi > Basidiomycota > Agaricomycetes > Boletales > Boletaceae > Brasilioporus > Brasilioporus rufonigricans. The sequence continues at coordinate 13,977 of JBBPKJ010000622.1, read as the reverse complement.
AACAAGCACCCGCTGGATCCGACGAATATGGCGTCGGCGTCGTTTGCGTCGTCGACATCACATCATGTGCTCGCTACGCCTTCTGTGCGCCACTTTGCGCGTCACCACGGCGTTGATATTACTGCGCTGGCACCGGGCAGTGGACGTGATGGACGTGTCGAGAAGAGGGACGTCGAGGCGTTCATTGCCAGGGGACACGTCGTCTCTGGTGTAGAACCAGAGCCGGCCCCTCGAACAGAGGACGAGGACGTTGTGGTCGAGTTGGGTAGGACGCGGTACGGCATGTGGAAAGCGATGACACAGGTGCGTCGTCTGGCTGTCGTCTGCTTGCGCGGCTGACTCTATCTATACTTCGCAGAGTCTCGAAATACCCAGATTTGGGTGCGTGTATGCATCTGGACGAGTGGTGATATACTGACATCCAGTACAGATACGCTACCTCGTTGGATCTCACACGTCTCCATGGAATACTACCGTTGTTGAACGCAAACATCCCGACCCATTACCTACCGCCATCTTCGACCCCAGCACGCTCGCGTACGTCACAAATGGTCAACCCATCTGCGCTCCACCCGGCACCAGTCCCACCGTCCATTCCAGACAGCGCTACGTTTACCAAACTGACTTATCTCCCATTTCTCCTCAAAACGCTCGCAATTTCCATGATGGAATGGCCTCTCTTCCGCGCGTCTATCACGCCCAATACGGATGCGAACGCGAACAACAAGCCAACGCTCACCATTCGCCCTAGGGCTGACATTGCGCTTGCATTGTCCACTCCAACGGGTCTCTATACCCCCACTATCAGCGCCGCACAGACGCTCTCGATTCACGGACTCGCCTCACGCGTGGCGCACCTTGCCCATCTTGGACGCCAAGTCCCCTCTGGGCTGACGCCGCGTGAGATGCCTCGACGGGGTGGGACGATCAGCGTGAGCAACATCGGTGCGATCGGGCAAGGGGAACACGCGAGTCCGGTGCTCATTCCTGGCGGTGGGGTTGCAATCGTGGCGATTGGACGGGCACGGTGGGTGTGGGATGTGAGCGATGGGGTGTGGGATGCGACCGAGGGACGTGGGGAACGGCGGCTCAAGGTGGACGTGAGTTGGAGTGCGGACCATCGGGTCGTCGAGGGCGCCGAGTTGGCTGCGTTTGTGGAGACGTGGCGGGGCTGGGTGGAGAACCCGGAGAGGCTGATTGCAGAGGGGGTTTGAGTAGTACCACTCTGGTGCGTGTCGGTAGTACGGACCGATCACCCAGCGATGGGCTTCTCCGTGCGCGTTCCGCGAATGTACGACTAATTGCTATCGTCATGAGCGCGAGATTAGCACCAACGAAAAGCTGGTCCAGATTTATAACGAACCTCATACTCACCTCGCTAAACCATCTACCTTCATGGACACGGTTGATTGGTTCTGCGCCGGTACCTTGGATAGTGACAAGAACGATGCCACTTCCAAAGCTCTAGCTGCAGCGTCCACTGGCAAAGCATCGAGGGACGTAGCTTCGCACATACCAAACCTATTAGGGGCGAGCTCATGATGCTTCGAACGAGACGGTGGACAAGAGAGTTCGTGTTTACTACATTCAATTTTCGTGTTTCAAGTGCTGGCGCATGGGCGATGCTGTCGCTTTCTTATGTCAGGGTACATCGACAATCCTAAACGCTGGGCAGGTGCTGGCCCAGCAGGACATAAATGGAAAAGTGCCGTACAACGGTGCTGCGGTCCAATCAGAGTCCTCGTTGAGCAATGTTGAGCCCTCGCGTAGGCTGGTGAAAGTATTCAGAAACACGACGTAACAAACTGCGCTTGCATATGCTAGCCTTGATTCAACTAGCATCCTCATTCGTGAAGCAGTCGACCAATCGGGACATTATGCATCGTAAATTCTCAGGATGAGGTTCAGCTTTTCCTGACAATTTTTTTCAGAAATTTTCTGCTCTCTTGCTTCCTTCTATACACCGACCCGGCATGCATGGTTCACCGGTGTTTTTGGAGGATAAGGTGATTCCCATACTTCTTGTCGTCGACTCACCACTAGATGTATAGGACCAAAGTTCAGCAGAGACCTTGTTTACAATGTCAGTAATACCTTTCCACGGCGAAAGAATTTTGAACATCACAGCCACAATTCTCCACCCCATGGGCCATCGGATGAGACGTCGTTTGAGGAGCCTACGACCAGTACGCGACGCTTGTGAAAATTATGGCACGTCTCCGGCTGTCTCGGAAAATGGGGTGTTGGTGGTCTGAGAAAAATACTTCAACCTCTGCCCCACCTGAATAAATTTCATCTGTGGGTGTTTTGTTGTTATCACTTCTCAAGCAATGTATGATTGGACGACTCTTGACACCCTTGCCCTTGGGTGTGCCATCTATATATTGGGTGGCTGGCTTTCTGGAGTCCACCCTCTTTCCCATTTCCTCCAGGTCCCCCTGGATTACCATGGGTTGGAAACATCATTGGAGTTGACACCAATGCTCCGTGGATAACATATACTGAGTGGGCAAGGACATATGGTAGGTTAAAACATGTCCTTTTGACATGCTCCACTGATGAGTCTACACAGGCAACCAAGTCTATTCTCAGCTTCTGGGAAAGGATATCATTATCATTAATTTGGAAAAGGTTGCAAGGGACCTGCTCAAGATTTGGTCCAGGAATTGTTCAGACCACCCATACTCTATCACAAATGACATGTCAGGTCATCATTTCTTGTCATGCTGCTCATCTGATCCCACTGGTTCAGGTATGGACTGGATTTCAGTACCACTTTTATGCCATATGGTGACTGATGCCTCTGTGTTCATTCCATCTTTCAGAATGTTGGAAGTCCAATCTACAATAAATGTGAATTATCACACAGGAATCAAACCAATTCAAACATCTCAGCTTTTGAATGATGGCCTTAGCCTTGGCAAGATCAAGTGATGATGATGCTAATACAATCATGGCAGTATGATCCTCAATGCCAGAAATGGTGGGTGTGTTATGCTTGATCCAGGTAGGACCAAGCATAGTCCTGTATGTGTCAGAGAGAGGTCTGAGGTAAGGTCAGCTGACCTTCAGAGGGATGCTTAAGTAAGCAGACTGATGTTTCAGTAATACCAGCAGAGGTTCCCCCTATTGGAGGCAGAGAGCTACCTATATAGCAACAAGAAGTGTGGACTGGTTACCACAGAAGAGGGACTGGATACCCTGGAGTAGCCTACTTAAGAGTGGGACTAGAGACTAGAGAGCAAGTAGATTGTGAGGAGATACAAGAACAGGAAAGACAAGAGTGAGGAAAAGTACAAGAGGATTACTGGGTTTATATACTACTAAGGCTGCTCTAGGGCAGGCACAGGAAAGGTGACTAATATGCAATCAGAGCGGATGAAAGGTAAGCATATATGGGTAATTGGCTGAATGAGTCGTTTGATATGAGTCAGAATAGAAGAAAGGTTGTTTAGTTGAATTGAACTGTTGACCTGGTGTAATGTAGCAAGAAGTAAAGGAAAAAGTGTAGCATGGGGGAATAAAACATAACATTACACCCTTTTTATGTTCCAAAGCACTGATGAGGATCTAGAAGTCCAGGTTATAATGTCCAGGGGAGCTGATGACATTGGCATATCCCACTTTGTCCATTTGCTCTTTGTTGTTCAAGGTGAGAGTGGGAGATGGCAGTCTAGGTGTGATTGGGCAAGAAGGAGGTACTTGAGTGGTGCAGTGAGGGGGTCATCCTCCAGTGGAGATTCTGGCAGAATGAGAGAAATGGGAGGTGCTGGAAGAATTGGAGGTGGAAGGTGAGATGGTAGGAGAACAGTATGGAGGGGGGTGGTGAAGACCACATCTATTTTGATTATGTCCCAGGGTGAACCTTAAACAGATTGGGCATTGGTACCACTGACAGTGGATGCATTGGTGCCCTAGCTGGTTGCATTGGAAACACTATTGGTCACTATTGTACATGGGATCATTGGTGGTGAGGGGTTAGTTGCCACATGCACCTGTCTAGGCATTGTTGATTCTGTCAAAGACCAGTAACTCCACTGGGTCCATGGGAGATGATGATGCAGATGGGGTAGTTAGAACAGTGGGGCTTAGAGGGAAGGCAACTGGTGTGTGATTGACAGCTCCTAGTTCTCAAAGATACCTATTCAGGTCCTTTAGATATTCTCCAAACTCAAGTTGATAAGCCATCTGATGAAGGTAGTGGATGAGGTTGTGGTGGACGTTCAACAGGACATTGCAGATTAGAGCCACTGGAATGTAGGAATTTTCTTTGGGGGTGAAGATGCGAAGTTGTTCTATCTGTAATAGAGCCCCATAGAGGGTGAAAAGGGGAGAAGAGGAGTCTAGTGAAGCAGATATAGGGACAGTGAGATAGGGGTCATTGATGAAATCTTGGATTAACATGCTGTACTCTTCGGTAGGTTCTCCATCATGTCCTTGGAGTCCATGGAGTGGCACATCCACTGATAGGATAGGGGGTTGGACAGGAGAGGATGGGGTGTTGGCAAGGTGAGTTGGTTTGGTAGGGTCAGTGACAGAAGACACAGTAGAAGTGAAAGAGAAAGTGTAGAGGTTGGACATGCTAGACATTTCATTGGCAGGAGATGGTGGTCTGGTTTTGAGGGAAGAAGACAGAGGAGTGTCATCTTTTATAATCTCATAGGGCAGTACTGGAATGTTTCAAGTTCCATTCTGGTTCCCATGAGTTATCTTCTGGTGGATATTCTTTTCATTGGATCAGGAAGGAATGGGATTTTGCTGTTCTGCAATGTTTTAATATCCATTCAACTTTGAATTCTTCTTTGCCTGCAATAAAGTCAGGCAGTGGTTTTCAGAAGTTAGGATCATGAACAGTGTTTTTGTGATAGGGTGATAAGAGTGAAGCATGGAAGACCAGGTGTATCTTCCAATGTCTAGGAAGGCAGAGTTGGAAAGTGATGGAAGATAAGGCTTTTGTGATTTCAAAGGGGCCTTCTCATTTAGGGGTGAACTTTGGATTGGCTATTGCTTGTTTTAGGTTCTGTGCTTCAAGCCACACCTTCTATTCCTTTTTGAATGGGACATAGGTTTTTGTGATGTGGGTTTTCATGACCTGTCTGGCTAGCTTGTGTGCCACTATGGCTTTTGATTGGACTGCTGTCAAGTCTTTGAGTCTTGCATCAATAGAGGGGAGTTTAGATGGGGAAAGGACAGAAGGAAGGGCCTGGGGTTCATACCACATCATGAGATAGAAGGGTGATTGATTGGTGATGGAATGAGGGCAGCAATTATGGACAAATTCAGCACGGGAGATTTTTTGTGACCAGAAAGTGGGTTTGTTTCCTGTGAAGATTCATAGGTAGGTTTTGATTTCCTGGTTGATGCATTCTGTTTCACCATCTGATTGGGGATGGTAGGCTATGGAAAGGGATAAATTGTATCCAAGGACTTTTCTGAGTTCTTTGGCAAATTGTGAGGTGAATTGTGGTCCTTAGTCCAATATTATTTTATCATAGAGGCCAAATCTGGAGTATACTTTGTAGAAAAAGAGGTGTGCAATTCCTTCTGTGGTAACTGTTTTGTTTGTGGGGCATAAAATTACCCCCTTTGTAAGCCCATGGTTGATCATGACCAAGAGGGAATCAAAACCATCGGATACCAGTAAGTTGGTGACAAGGTTGCAAGAAAGCTGTTGGAAGGGTTGGGAAGCAGTGGATGGGATCAGCAAAAGGGGGGGGAACAATCAGATGGGTGTTGGCTTTGTTCTGTTGGCAAGTAGCACATCTGGAGACATATTGGTTGACATAAGCGGCAAGACTGGGCCACCAAAACTCTGCAATGATGAGTTGATGGGTTTTAAGGACGCCAGGATGTCCCACAAGTTCATGATCATGGTAGCATTGTAAAATGAAGTGGCAGAGTTCCTTGTTGGGTGGTATGTAAACCCATCCCCTATAGGTCAGGATACTATTGGTGAGCTGAAAGTCTGCCATGCAAGAATGGAGTGTGGCAGGAATATCCTCCTGTTGGAGGTGGAGTTTTTCAAGGACTAGGAGATCATTTTTGGAAAACTGGGAGATGTGATTGTGAAGAGCAGTATCTATTACTGAGACAAAGATGTCTGGTGGAAGTAGGGTGGTCCCCAGGTTGTTAGTATTGTTGGGTTGGAAGTCGGGTTGGTGAGACAGGGTGTTGGATCTGGTAAGGAATTTTCCTGGAATATGAGAGAGTTGAATATCAAAATCAGTGAGGTCCAGGAGCCACCTGGCCTGCTGTCTATTGAGTTGTTGTGGGGTTTTGAAGTAGGTAAGGTTTTTGTGGTCAGTGAAGACCTGGATTGGAGCAATGGCTCTATGGAGATAATGTTGCCATGCTTTGAGTGCTTGAATGATGGTGAGAAGTTCCCTATCAAAGATATCATAGTTTCATTCAGCAGGGGAGAATGATTGCAAAAGGTAGGAGCAAAGATGCCAATCTCTGTTTACATCGGTGTGCATTAATACAGCACCTGATGTGAAGGTGGATGCATTTGTGGTGATGGTGAATGGTTTGGAGAGATCCAGAAGGATAAGGATGAGTTTGGACAGGAATAACCTTTTCAATTTGTCAAAAGCTGTTTGGCATTCTGATGACCAGTTCCAAGAATTGGATTGTTTAGTAAGGTCAATAAGGGGTTGGGCAACTGTAGAATAGTTAGGGATGAATTTTCAGTAGAAGTTGGTGAAGCCAAGGAAGGATCAAACTTCTCTGACTTTGGTGGAGGTAGGCCATGAGGCAATTCCATCTAGCTTGATGGGATCCATGGTCAACTGACCAGGTTTGAGGATCATTCTGAGGTATTCTACTTGATCAGTGGTGAAAGTACATTTTTCAAGTTTGAGATGGAGATCTAGTTCTTCCATTCTTTGAAGGACTTGTTTGGTTTGTTAAGTATGAGTGGCCTCATCTGGGGAAAAGATTAGGAGGTCATCCATATAAATGACAAGCTGTCCTTCTAAGATCTCAGAAAGAGTCATTCATGAACTGTTGAAAGATGGGGGGAGAATTGGTAAGTCCAAACAACATCACCATTGGTTCAAAGAGGCCTTTATGTGTGATGAATGCAGCTTTCCATTGGTGACCATCCTTGATCCTAACATTGTTATATCCCCATCATACATTGAAGTTGGTGAAGATCTTTGCATCTTTGACCTTGTCAATGAGGTCAGAAATGAGTGATAGTGGATAGGCATCTCTGATGGTATGCTCATTGACATAGTGGTAATCTTGGCAGGAGTGGAGTTTGCCATCTTTTTTTTTATGAAAAAGAAGGGGGACACCTGAGGGGAATTGGAAGGTCAGATTTTTCCAGCATTGAGGTTTTTGGTAAGAAAGTCCTCCTTAGCTTTCTGCTCTTCAGTGGAAAGTGGATATACCTTGGCTATCTTAGGGGTGAAGGATTCATCCAGATTTATTTCATGATTATATGGTCTGGATGAAGGAAGGTGGTCTGTTGCTTCTTTTTCAAAGACTTTAGCGAATTGAGCATATTTGGAAGGTAACATGGATGCAGGTTTATCCAAGTTGGCATTGATATTTAACTCCATAGCAATGTTGAGGTGATTGACAAAGTCCTGGTGAGCTAGACGAGAAAGAAATCTAGAGCTGCAATGAGTGACCCTAAAACAGTTGGCTTGATTCTTGGTGCTGGCACAGATTTCTGATGGTGATTCATATTGAAGATAGTCAAAGAGCCATCTGTCAGTGATGGTGTTGACCATGGTATGCTGTGGCAGTCACGCACACATGGATTTTAAGTTGAGAAATATTTTTCAGTGTTCTTCTGTCTTTGTGCCATGTTGTTGTTGGAGGGTCTTGGATTCATCTTTTGATTCATCAATAGACAGGGTTTGAGCCTCCCAGTTGATTGTAGGATTGGTCTTCTGGAACCACAGCATTCCTAAGATAAGATTCTGGGATCCACAATGCATGACATGGAATAAAGATTCTTGAGTAACTCCATTGATGTTGGTGAAAAGTCAGCAAGAGAAGAATATCCCCCCTGTTTTATTGGTGGTCCCATCCATGTTTCATATTGGAATTGGTTGATCCAGTCTCATTAGTGGGAATCTGTGTTTTCTGGTGAATTGCCAGTTGATACAATTGATATCTGCACCGGTGTCAAGGAGAACTCAAGTTTCTACATTTTTGAGAGTACATGAAGGTTCAATGATTTGAAGAGGAAATATCATTGACTTTGAGGAAGAAGCCTTTACAGTGCATACATATTCAGGGGAGTTCTGCATAGAACCAGGTCCCCTATTTAAAAATCCCATTTGACAGCTGCAACTGTGGGTTTGTTTTCATCTTTGAAGGCAATGAGATTTGGGATGTCACTAGTTTCCTGGATAGAGGTGGCAGATTTCTCTGTTATTTGGACCTTTTGGGGCAGTTTGTTGACAAACTGGACTTTGCACTGGTTGCTAGTGTGTCCTCCTTTTCAACATTTAAAACAGAGTCTGTTGCCCCTTGTTACGGTAAACCACCTCCATTCCAGACTCTTTCTCATCATATTTCGCTTCACCCATACAACTCCTTTTCCTTATGAATCATACTCTCTATTCCTCATTGCCTTCTTCCCAGACGATGTGATGGCTTACCCTCTTAACTAACTCTTGTTATTGTGGACTAACCCCTCCTACAACACTTCTCTTATAGTGTTGCATATTCTGATCTCTTCATCAATAACTATAGCTAAGCTCTTAGTCTTGCTGGTTCGATTCCAGTTTTCTCACTTAGCTAATACTCTTTGTCATTGTTGTCTTGGTCCAAGCGCAGGCAGGTTCCCGTTTACTTTTATTTACTCTCTATTCTAGCTCTGCCTTGATTGTACTATATCAACTAGCTTGGTATCCACTCCTGTCCCTTAGCTAGTTCTATGTTTATCTAAACACACTACTGTGCTCCTTGTGCCTCATCCTCGTAAAGTGCTGCTCTTTGGACATTGTGTCTCTTTGTGAGTACCTCACAAAGCCCAGGAAACTATAAGTCTCGAGCATAGAAGTGCTCTCAATGTTACAAAAGAACTAGCTCGTCCCTTCGACTCTTCCCTCGAGAAGTAAGTCACCATAGCTGATCAACCCAACCCCAGACGTAGGATTGCTGGATCCTCCTCCAATCCCCCTCCCACCCCTCGCTCTGTCCATGCCTCTAGGGTGCTGAGAACCCTCCTTGCCAGTTGATCACCTGCCCCATCTGCTGAACCCCTTCCTGCTAAGGAAGACTCAGATATCGAGATTGAAGATCTCCCTGATGTCCAACCATTGTCTACCACTGTTGTCTATAACCCAGGGATCTTCTCCCCAATTGCAGTCACCTCCCAAAGTCGCCCATCATCCCCTGTTACCATGACTACCACCCCAAAACCCATTGAGTTAAAATCCATCCTCCCTGCTGATTTCTCTGGAGAACCCAAGAAAGCAGCATGGTGGATCAGCACCATGAAAGGCCACTTCGAGGCCAACAACACCATCTTCTCGTCAGACCCCCTGAAAATTTATATCCTCCTCAACAAAATGGGAGGAGGGGCTGGCATCCATTTCGCTGAGAAATGGTACCACATGATGCAAGACCCCACCACCAGGAAAGAAGACAAGACCTTTGACAAAGTAGTCAAAGATTTCTCCTCCATTTTTGTCCCCTATGATGTTGAAGGCACAGCCAGACAAAAACTCAACATCCTCCGACAAGAAGTGATCAGGAACAAGAGAGACCCTCAGATCATCGATGATTACAAACTCCAGGACTATGTCCAGAGTTTCTCCACTGCCGTTCTTCACGCCCACCTTGAAGACAAAGTTTACCAAGCACCTCAAAATGGACAACAACATCTTGAAAGGGGATAACCACTCCTTCTTCTTCTCTTCCCACACTCCTACCCATGCTAGAGATCCTGATGTCATGGACATAGATGCCCTCAACCTGTTCCCTGTAGAGAAAGCACGCTGTTTATGGGACCGCCTCTGCTTTATCTGCAAGAGAGCAGGATGCTCCACCCGAAACCATCCCAACCACCAGAACCAACCTCGAGGAAGACGCCCCCCCCCTCCCCCATCCACCTCCAGAATCCAAGTCCTTGAGACCCCCCAACCTTCTAAACTGGCTCAATATGTGCATAGCCTGAAGGCCAAAGGGAAGGACCCTCAACAAATCCTACAAGTTCTCCATGCCTGCTTCGATGAGGCAGAAAAAGAAACAACTGAGGAAGTCCGGTTGGTTACCTTGGTTGACGAGGATTTTTAGAAAGAAAGGATGTCTCAACGTCTCCCCTTCCTCATGTCTTAGCTCCTGTACTCTTAGCTGAACCATCTGAAAATACCATTCAAGTCCATTTGACTATCTCCCATGGAGCAAAAACCGTTGACACCAGTGCCCTAATTGACTGTGGGGCAACTGGAAACTTCATTGATCAAACCCTTGTCCATCAAGTATCCCTGCCTACTCAACCCCTCCCCAAACCAATTGCTGCATATAACGTGGATGGAACTGAGAACCAATCCAGATCCATCAGAGCCAAGGCATCTGTCCATCTAGTCTTCCCCGACCACGAAGAGATGATTGACTTAATGATAGTAAACTGTGGATGTCCCCAAGTGATCCTAGGAATGCCCTGGCTATGTTCTCACAACCACAAAATCAACTGGACCTCAAGAACACTCTCATTTCCTGACCCCTCTCGTCCCTGCTGAAAGACGTTTGACACTGTTCCCACCAGATATCTGATGCGATGGCTGGGAGCTGACCCAGATAAAAAGATCACCTCTCAACTAAGAAAGAGGGAAGCTTGGCTAAATAGAGAGTCTATCTGTAAAACGACTCTCTCTACCAAAATTGCTAGCCAAGCCAAGACAAATCAGAAATCCCTCCCTGCTGCCTTCTTGTCTTTCGCAGATGTCTTTGCAGAAAAGACCCATGACCTTCTCCCACCTCCACGCCCCTTTGACCATGCCATCAAGCTAAAGAACTCCTTCACTCCTTGAGTTGCCAAAACCTACCCTCTTAATCCCCAAGAACAGGAAGCCTGTAAGATGTTTGTCGAAGAACATCTGAAGACTGGTCGTATCATACCCTCCAAGTCCCCTCAAGCATCTCCCTTCTTCTTTGTCCCTAAGAAGGATGGCTCTCTTCGCCCCTGTCAGGACTACCATTATCTAAATGAACATACAGTCAAAAACACATACCCCTTACCCCTTATCTCTGACCTAGTTGATAAACTGAAGAACTCGACTCTCTTCACTAAGTTTGATGTGTGATGGGGTTATAACAATATCCGCATCTGCCCTGAAGACACGTGGAAAGCAGCCTTCATCACTCCCCTCGGACTATTTGAACCTACTGTCATGTTCTTTGGACTCTGTAATTCTCCAGCAACATTCCAAGCCTTTATGAACCACTCCTTCTGCGACCTGATAGCAGAAGGATGGTTAGTAATCTATATGGACGACATACTTATCCATTCTTCCAACCTCACCACCCACCATGACCGAACTAAGAAGGTCTTAGAATGCCTCTGCAACCTCCACCTTTCCCTGAAACTCTCCAAGTGCACTTTTGATGTCCCAGAAGTAGAATACTTAGGGATGATCGTTGGTAGTGGCAGCGCCAAGATGGACCCTGTCAAACTTTCCACCATAACGAAATGGAACCCCCCCTCCAATGTAAAAGGAGTTCATTCCTTCATAGGTTTCTGCAACTTCTATCACAAGTTCATCCCCAATTTCTCCAATATCGCAGCCCCTCTTCATCTTCTGACCACAACCAAGCAACCTTGGCTTTGGGGTCCTGACCAAGAATCTGCCTTCTGATCTCTTCAGAAGATCTTCACTGCTACCCCTGTCCTTCTCCTCCCTGATGTTTCAAAACCATTCACCCTCATGTCAGATGCTTCACTTACAGCGGTGGGTGCTGTATTGATGCAGCCGGATGCCAATGGCAACTTCCACCCCTGTGCATATTTCTCTAAAACCCTAGGCTCCACTGAACGAAACTACGACATCTATGACCGGGAACTCCTTGCCACTATCCTTGCCCTGGATGAATGGCGACACTATCTCTGAGGTACTGGTCACCCAGTTACCATTGTCACAGACCACAAAAATCTCTCATACATGCGAGCCCCCCAGAAGCTTTCATGCCGACAAGCACGATGAAGTATCTTCCTGCAAGACTTTGACATCATCTGGGATGTCACCCCAGGTTCCAAAATGGCCCTGGCAGATGCCCTGTCTCGGAAGAACAAGGTAAACACCTCCCTTGACAACAGCAAAGTGGCAATTCTTCCCAACCATGTGGTCATCCACACCCTTGACATGTCCCTCCAGTCTAAGTTAGTCTGCTCCTCCACTTCTGACCCCCTCGTCAAATGAGCCCTGGATGTGGCTACCAACAACACATCTTTATTCCGAAACTCTCTCCCCTTGGACTGGCTCTATGACGGCCAGAACTTGTACTTCAAAAATCACCTTTATGTTCCAGAGGCTGCCTGACATGATCTTGTCTCTTCCCTCCACTCCTCCACTGCTGGTGGCCACGAAGGGGTCTTCCGTACCCAGCATCAACTCCAACAGGACTATTGGTGGCCCGGCATGGGCACCTATATCCATCGATACATCACAGGATGTGCCACCTGTCAGGCCAACAAAGTCAACACTCATCCTACCGTCCCTTCACTCTCCCCCCTTCACTCCTCCATCACTTGCCCTTTCCAACAGATCTCTATGGATCTAATTTCTGGCCTTCCCCCCATCCGTGGCCTGGACTCTGTGTTGGTTGTGGTCAACCATGGCCTTACTAAGGGGGTAATTTTCCTCCCTTGCTCCAAAACTATCAATGTAGCAGGTATAGCAGATCTCTTTTTCAAACATATCTTCCCCAGATTCAGCCTCCACAACACTTGCATCTCAGATAGAGGACCCAAATTTGCCTCTGCCTTCGCTCAGGAACTCACCAGACTCCTCTCCTATGACGTCAAACTCTCCTCTGCTTACCACCCCCAGACCGATGGAGAAACCAAATGAGTCAATCAGGAATTGGAAACATATCTCTGCATCTTCTGTGAAGGAAGGCCCCATCAATGGCTTGATCTCCTCCCTCTCGCCAAATTCTCACACAACTCTGCCACCCACTCATCCACCCACCAAACGCCATTCCATCTCATGATGGGATATCAACCCTGTGCTTACCCTCCAATTGGAAAAACCTTCCTGCCCGCCCTAGAAACCTGCTTATCCCTCATCTCCAAGGCACAAGATGAAGCCCTTGCAGCACATCAAAAAACCCAATCATTAATGAAGGAACGTATTTCCTCCACCTTCCGCCCATGGAAGACTGGAGATAAGATGTGGCTGGAAGCCACCAATCTCTGCTTTCCCTACCCAACAAAAAAGCTATCCCCAAAAAGAGTAGGCCCTTTTGAAATAACTGAAGTCCTCTCGAACCTTGCCTTCCGACTCAACTTACCCCCAACCTGGAAATGCCACAATGTATTCCATGCGTCCAAACTCTCCTCCTATCGCACCACCCCTGAACATGGCCCCTCCTTTCTGTCTCCACCCCCTGACATCATTAATGATGAAGAACAATACGAAGTCGAAACCATCCTAGCTCACCATGGGATAGGAAGACGATGGAAATATCTCATCAAATGGAAAGGCTATACAACATCCGAAAACACCTGGGAACCTGAATCAAACCTTAGATACGCCACAGACCTACTTAAGGAGTACAAGGTAACCAGGCACCTCCAATGAACTGCATCACCCTCCCCTTCTGGGTCCTTTTAATCTCTCTTGTCACTGCCTTCATCATCCTACTCTCTGTGTTACAATTATTCAATTCTTCTCAATCTATTCCCTTTGTGTGATGCCTATTCTGATCCTCCTTCCTCTGACTAGGCCTTTACCTTTGCTGGTTCGAGTCCAGTATTCTTGCCTAAGTCATATCTTCACCTCTTTGCGTTCC
>JBBPKJ010000621.1:0-19975 GCA_038089195.1 Brasilioporus rufonigricans | reverse complement strand
AGCCAGACGCAGAGGTAGAGGCAGAGGCAGAGGCAGAGGCAGAGGCAGAGGCAGAGGCAGAACCAGTACCAGAACCGGAATCAGAGACTTCGCTATCGCCATCACCATCACCATCGCGCGAAGAACCACAACCACGGTCGAAAAAACGACGGCAGTCAAAAGAGAGCGCCTCGCCGAGCGTCGTACCCCTTCCGCCCGTCCCAACACGTACCCTGCGAAAAACGGGTGGCATCGGCCATGTCATCTTCCTCGACGCCTCGTCGCTCGAAAAAGCGCTCGTTGCACCCACGAAACCCCAGCCCTGGCCGTCCTCCGAGGAGCCACGGGGTCTCGCCCACTACGCCGCGTTGTACGATGCGCAAAGACCCCCACTCGACGTCGTCAAAGTTCATGCAGACACGTGGATGGAACGGTTCGAGTTTGATCTAGCCAAGACGAAACAAAAGTCGGCGTATCGCAAAGGAGAGGCGATCGTGGACGAGGATGGTTTCACGCTTGTAACAAGGGGTGGGGCGTACGGACAAACGCTTGGAGGCGGCGTCGGGGTCGCAAGTAAGACATTTGAGAAAACTGGTCGGACGGGGAGTAAGAAAAAGAAAGGACCAAAGGAAAAGGATGCATTCTATGCCTTCCAAAAGGCAGAGAAACAGAGAAAAGGTGGGGCATGTGATATGCCAAGTATGCTCTGACTAAGATAACATTTGCACTTCTAGCGTTGCTGGACCTCAGAAAGAACTTTGAAGCAGACAAGGCACGCATAGAGAAGTTGAAAGAGTCTCGGCGTTTCAAGCCATACTGACTTCCAGAGTGGTGCAGTTACCGTGTTCTCAGCTCGGCAAATGACAGGCTACTGATTGCAATGCTAACAGACTTTGCTAACGTGTCATGTCGACTCAGAAGTCTACTTGGACTGAGATCACTCATCCCGATATCAGTGGAGTAAGAAGGCCCTGCGCCTGTGCGGCGGAGATGATAGAATTCAGGGGCTAAAATATGGAGGCAATTATTGACACCTGCAGCGTATGTGAAATCCAGCGTTCATACACACCTCTACTACACTTCCAGAAATTTAGTCTATTCTCCTAGACAGAAACAGTAACACCACTTTTTACCGCAGTGGTAGCAAAATTCTTTCCGACACCGACACACCATATGAGTGCAACCCTCGGAGCGCTCCACCATCATTTTGCAGTACGGGCAGGTCTTCCAACCTTTCTCTTTGGCAAGAATGGGGACATCACGACTCTCATTATCGTCGCAGCTTTCTCCGGGGTGTGCGCAAGCTTTGCATGTTAAACAAACATTCGTGCTGCAAGTTGGGCACGACATCTCGCACGGTAGTCTTCTACCAATGAAAGTCGAACAACGTTTGCTCGGACAGTAAACGCGGAGGTTTGGAGGGATAGCCGCCTCAGTGCACTTGGAAGAAAAGGCTGTACGCAACGGATCATGCAAGAAGCCGAGGAAGATGTCCATTGGGAGTTGCTGTTGGCAACATTGCAAGGGGAGAATATCTTCGTTTTTGTTGGCGACCTCTGCCATGGCGACGACGCATTGGTAACAAAGGAAGTGGCCACATGGTCCATTAAGACAAGCAATGGATTCGAAAGTGTCACGACAGACAACACATTCGACACTAGCGAACATTATGCTTGGTAAGTCAGCCGGGAGATGGCAGAGATGGAATCACTACCTGGGTAACTCCCTCTTTTTAAGCTGTCTAGAGGCTTTTGCTTGAGAGCGAGGCCGCTCGGCTACTATGTCAGCCACCAAGTACTTTCCACTGAGCGACAACTCGGACGATCAGCTTCGTGATACATACACGTGGCTGAGAGGGGTAATAAGCTCACAGTAACTCTGTAGAGGATGCTTTGGACATCTCCAACTGGGCCTTTGTCGGTGGCGGAAGTGGTTTGCCCCGCTCCAGCGCGAGTGTTGCTCGGTAGTCGTCCTCTTTGGCCTTTTCCAAGAGCTCAAGACGTCGGAGGAAATCCAGTTGAGGATCTGGCCCAGAGGGTTTGTTTTAATGTTGTCTGATAGTAGGCTCTTGGGCCCCTACAAGCCGTGATTAATATGGTACTTACCCTTCTTGTTTGACCCTCGTGTCCCGTTAATGACCCATCGGATGGGAAACGCTAGCTTGGGGAGTACGAAGCCCATCTCTGTCGCAACCACGGTAAAGGAGAGGCGATAAGACACATTCGATGGTCTCGTTGCTTGAATGCCCACCCCAGAGTAAATACGGAAGGAATGACGTGCTATGCCCCTAATCTCAACCTGGGTGCCTATTGTCAGTGCGGGGTGGCCAGTCTATCTTCCAGGGCATCTTCCAACTGAGAGCTACAAATACATGGCAACTGCATGTCGAGGACGACGACGTACGATAAAATAAACTTTGATCATTTGTGAGCTGTACGATTGTACTAAGCACATGACAATGGGGCTTCACCCTACGCCGGGGGTACGCTTTCAGTGCTAGAGGCGGCTATTCCCACGGTAACCACTCTACACCAAGTTTACCTCCCGCTATGGATGATGAAAGCGCAGAGATTGAACTGGTATGTTATTAGAGCGCTCACTTGACTTAAAGTTTCTCGACCGATACGCGGTGCATTTAGCTAGAGCAGAACCTGAACAAGACCCACCAGATATCGCAACGGATGACATGTACGTGGATAGGTGGTGTCGCCCTGATCAAGGCTAATCTCACTAGCTATATTAACTAACTTTGATTCCCGCTTGGTCAAGTTAGAGAAATCGATACTTCCACTATATGCAGCAACTCAGAAACTCAATCACCGGTCGCATAGTATGTCCTCACAGTCGTGCTTGAAGTGCAATCCTTCTCAACGCTACGAGTAGATATCGACCGTGCGCTCCTGAAAATAGATGAAGTTGCGAGCAGTCACGAAGGCATTGCTGAAGAAGAGGGTCTCATTCTACGAGGGTGCGCTCCTTCCTTGTTTTTCTCCCTCTGGGGCTGCCATGTAATTGCGAGCTTTCTCTAGCCCTCAGGCCGGACAACTAGAATTATACATCGATACCCTCGCGCGCTTGAACGCGGCAATCGCATTCAAATCGTCAGACGAGGATTCCCGTGAAAAGGTGTGCCCCATATTGTCGTAGTATTTTGGTGCTGAAATGGTTACGGTTACCACACCCGTAGGCACGTCTTGTCGAGACTGGCGCCAAGAAGCTAACACAGTTGTACACAAAACTCGTTGCTGAAGGATCCTCTGGTTCGCCTCCGATAGCAGGTCTTGACTTCACTCCCGCAACATTTCCACCAGCGCTACTCGCTCCTCTCAAACCCCTCGTGGCGTTCCTGCGCGGTCTTCCCTTGCCCTCTACTCACCCATCACATCCTGCTGGTCAAGTCATTCTCGCTACCTTAAAGGAGGCACAGCGTGGATACGCCGACATGCGTGGAACATGGAACCGCAAGTCTCTAGAAACGCATGCTAAACGAGCCGTTGACCGTGCAGAAACGTTGGATGGTGTCATTGCGGGTAAAGAATTCGGAACCTGGGTGGAGAACCTCCTTCGTATCGCAGAGGCAGGTGTCTTCTTCGCAGTCTGCCGTGCGTTGATTATGATGCGTGTAGAGCGAATATAGCCTTCTTACAGACCTTGCACCGCTCACTACGCCTGCTCTCTTGGCATCTACCTACGACACCCTCCTTAATCCCCTTCTCACACTGTTCACAGAGACACTTTCCTCCTTGACTGCCATCATCAAACGCTCCCTGCATAAGTATACCTTCCACGCTCTGGCTACCTACTCGGCTCTTTCGGCCTCCAAGAGTCGTTGGGAAACTCTCATGACCAGGAGAGGAGAAGGGCGGAGAGACACAAATGAGTTGCGAGACGGACTTAATTCTGTTAGGAGCGTATGTTTAAGGACCTTCCCAGAATTTTTGGCCGATTTGAAGTTGGCGGCTACGGGATCAGGCAAGGGTGGAGAATTAGGTGTCAGTCTGGCTGACTTCACTGTCACTGTAAGTGTTTTTAGGTTTGTTTCTGGGCCACATGCTCGTTTTGTTGACCTGTATCAGACCGTACGATATCTGGACAGAATCCCAGAAGTACAAGAGGCAGTCGGGGCTGCACTTCTTGCGCTTGGGGACGGGAATTGGAAGATGGGTGAGGGGAAGCAAGTTGGAAAAGCTCCAAAGACTTCGACGATCGAGGTAACCGAGAAGGTCATCCTCCAGCATTACACTTGTCCGTTCATTTCTCTCTTTTAATTACCGCTTCCAAACCCTCACCTGACATTTATCAAAGTCGACATCGTGAACACCACTGTGAGCAGTTTGACGACACTATCTCGAACACAACGCCGTGGCGCGTTTGGGTCCATATTTTTACTCAATAATATCTCCTATTTCTACTCTCGCCTCGTGTTGAAACCGACGCATCCGGGGCTAACAGAATTTGTCACCAAGCCCACTGCAGATGCGCTCACGTCCGCTTTTCGAACTGCGAAGGCAGGTTACTTCGATGCCAACTTTTCCCCTTTAATGCAGGCGTTGAGTGAAGATCGCGAAAAGGAAAAGGTAGGTAGTAGTGCATGGAAAGCGGCCACGAAGGAAAAGTTTACGCGCTTTTATGACCTTTTGGAAGATGTTGGGGAAAGGCATAGGATGGCGAAAGTACTGGAGGAAGAGGGGGAGGGGAGGAAAGCGATCGCGGAGGAGGCCGTCAAACTCGTCGTGCCGAGCTTGCAGCGGTTCATTCAGAAACAGAGAGACAAGGAATTCAGCAAAAGTGACCTTGTTTTTCTTTCATGGCGATGGGACGCGTTTTGCTGACGTTTCTTCCGTTTTGTGACAGACCCACAGAAGTGTGAGTCTGAGAGACTTGCATAAACTTGCTGATGTTGATAAGTTCGGTTCCCAGATATCAAACTGTCATCGGAAGAAGTAGAGACACAAATACGGGCTTTCTACAAGTAAACCTTCGGCTATATCCATAATCCCTGACACTAGTCAATCCCTCAAATCATGACAATACATTCGCCAAGGCACATCGGTAGAGTGAGTGATGTAGCCGCTGTGCCAAAAAAGCTCTATCAGTACGTACAAGCACAAAGCCACGATGACCAACACTTTTTCTCTTCCATTGGCACACCGCAATATCAATACTCGCACCGACCACAATACCCGCACTCCTTGTCGCAAGCGGTGAAATCCCGGTCATCCACCTCATATTCATCATCCATGTAAGAAGATATCATTCGTGAATGGCACGAATACTTTTGCGAAGCATGTGTCACATTTTTAAACCTCTCTTCGCCAAATATCGGAGAAAGCTCCATAGCATAGTCCTCTATCCATTTAGACGACGGAAGACGTTGCGCAGTCTCTTCTTCTCCAACGTCGTCAATATCATTAACCCGAATAATGACGAGCATGTCTGGGATGAGACATTGGAAAAAGTTGAAGACGTCACGCAATGGTGCTTCGACGTCGACGTAGAGATATGCATTGGTGTAGCGGTCTGATGTGGAGCCGCTCCATCTACGTCTCCGCGGATTGAAAAGCTCGAAGCTTTCAAACATTCTCTTCCATTGTGGAACGAGAGAGGGTTCAAACCAGGTACTGGCAGTGCGCGGGAGTCGTAGTTCGACACGGCTCTGTCGGTCGCCCCAGTATGTATGCAGAACGCGCGTGTAGCTCAAGGACGCCAGCAAGGAATCTGTGGAATGATCCCGTGGTCAGCGACTCGCGAGCGGTGAAAAGAGGACTGCCCACAGCACCATCTGTCTCGTGCTGCTCCCAGCCAAGTTGTACGAGCTGCTCGACCCTTGTGAGCAGAAATGCGTGTGCACGAGTGTAGGCCTCGTCGAGCTGTTTATCGTCCAAATGGGATGGTGGCATCGTGGATGGTTCGTGCAGACGAAAATCCTCGCCCAAGAATCTCACGTACGGTCCTTCTCCGCCCATTTGTCGAGCTGGATTGAAAATCGATGGGGTACGATGAAGACAGGTCTTGAAGGCGTTTAGACTCGAATGACTACCCGACTTGGGGCAAGATTTAGGGGCTCCAGATGATCATTTCACTTTGGTCACTGATTGCGCCCTGGGCCACTGAGTGGGTCAAGAAATATCTACACGGCTGCTCGACGAGACAATCCAAAGCACAGAAAAGAATAAAATCAAATATCACGACAGTCCAGCAGTCTGGGGTATGGGCAACGTCTAACAAAGCCGACCCCAGTCGTCGTCATATGAGGCATATTTGTCGCGATTCGCACTCCCTTATCTCCTGGCTTTGTGCCACACGAACTGAATCACCATGGTCCTCGATACCCGGCGTCGGCATCACATCCGCGTGAAAGTGCGTTCCCGCCTTTCCTCTACTTTCTCCACGTACTCGTTCGAGCGCACGATAGCAAGGGTTGGACATGCGGTCACACCACAGATGCACAAGGAAACACAGGGATCCTGTCGACGAATACTTGCGGTAGATACAAGAACGGATACTTGATGCTTTATGGCAGACGAAAGTCACGTCGATCGATACCAACAACTGGAACAATTTCCTGGGGCGCCGCCCAACTGCAATGTCACGTGATGCGATTGAACCTTCCGTTATGATTTGCAGAAGGGCCCTTTCAAGGTTACGGACTTATCAAACGCGTCCGATCCACCTGAAAGGGTGGTCCTACTTCTGAGGTCAAGTGAACTTGAATATTATGGGGTACCAGGGAAGATCCGGTGCGTGCTGCCATCATCTGAGCTACCGTGTATTCAACATTGCAAGCCTTGCTCAGTCATCCTTATCTGAACGGAAGCTGGCTTGTCATGCTCAATATCTCCAGGACCAGTACATCTCTTTTGGTGCGGGGCTACATCTTGGCTTAAAGGGTCTTGATTATTACTGCGACGGTTCTTGTCGCCTCAGGTGGTTAACATCAACTGATCGATTGCTACTTCTCAATTGGCGTTGGAACCTGTTCATCGAGCGACCCGAAGGCTTGGCTATCCGAACTATGATTGATGGGCGGAGGCTTGCCCACTTGCTCGTGGTTTTGGAAAGTGGGAAGGAACTTGAGACGTTCCCAGAGAATCGGTTCTTGTGATGTTGGTCAGTGATCAGGATTTACATTGAAAACGATCCCCTTGAGTTTACAGTTCCCGCATACATTGCCCTTGTCGTTTCAAACCATCGCCTCTTAGTGAGCGACACCACATTCACTCCAGCAAGGCTGTCTCACAAGATCAAAGTTTGGCATGTTCTGCGGATCTTCCGTATTCGTGAATGTAGCTATCTTTTTTTTGTTGAATTCTGATCTAAGTACATTCCGATCCTGTGTGTGCAATGTCGCAAGTTACTTGCGACCAAGATTTCAATCAATGAAGGAAGCACCTCTACATCGCATGCAGCCAAGCGTCGAAATTCAGTACTAAATGCTGCACCATCGCCTGTCCTGGCACTACACCTTCAGTGAAACTGAAATGCCCAAACACACCACCCCTTGCGAACGCATCGACGATCAGATTTCCCAATAGAAGAAGCCATGCCGCCGCCCAGACCCACCCCACTATCCCAGCTACCTTCCTTCCCGTGACTCGTTTGAACGCCCGTTCAACGAGGATAACCGGGCCCATCATCCCAAACCCAACTAGCATTCTCCACGGATCTGCCTGGTCGTTGAGCGAGATCATTGCAATATGGTGAAGTATCCCGGAGGAGAGAAACGTCCCGATAACGAAGCCTGCTCTGCCTAGGAAGGAGAGTGGATAGCCACCCTGTATGACGAACGTGCGGCGGAAGAACTGGTGCCACCTGCGGCCCCAGAAATCGATCACCGACGTCGCGCGCCACGGGGTGTCGAAAGCCGGAGGCCATTGTGCGGGATCTTGTCCGAGGATGAGTATCCCGACTAGGGTACAAGTGTCATAATACGTCTGGATGACAGCATAGATCGCGAGCGTGGCAACGATCGTGATAAGACTGGCTCGGGGGTATTGCAAGTAGAATGGAAGGGTATCATCAAAGATTGATCCTCCAGAGAGTGACCCGAATCCCGTAGGAGAGAACGACTGGACGGCGACATGAAGGACGCCACAGAGGAGGGCATGGAAAACTGCGGACAGTATTACATGGAATACGAATCCTTTGCGGTCAGTGGGTCGAGTTTCGCGTGGAAAGTACACTCCGCGCGACCAGTCCCAGCCGTGACCACGCAAGGACGTGGCGAGGTCTAAAGCATCTAGAATGGTCGACCTGGAGCTTTTCGCAGGACGTAGGTGTCGCACGAACGGCTCCTTCACTGATGACCAATCAAAGGTGCGGGTGACTATGAAAAGCATCGAAAACTGGAAGAAGGGATCGTGATTCTGTTGTCTGCGTAGAGTTGCACGAAACGAGATACCCACTACAAATAAGGTGTTGCGAAACTTTCTGTCGGACTCGCCGGGCGACATGTCCACCGACAACCCAGCACGCAAGGCAAATAGTGCGATAATCGGCCATGAAGCCACTCGAAGAACGTGGGTCTGTGGTGTGACAGCTAACGCTGCTACGACGAAATACCCAAGGACGGGTGGAAGGACAAGAGAAGTAAAGTTCACGATATCGGAGGACAGAAAGGACATGATGTCGAGGGACAGGAGACGGAGGGCATGAACCTTTATATTTTCCACGGCAATCTGGTAAGTAGTGCAAGGGTCGCGACCTAACAAGATTAAGGATTCCGGTCGGCAAAGCGAGAAAAAGATAAATGAAGCTAGTGCTAGGGACTTACTATAGGTCTCAGTTGTATGAAGAGCGGGCAATCATATGTGGCAAAATAGAATGTAAAACATAGTTGTTGGTGTTGAGGCAGGTCCACGTCGACGGTGAACCGCATCAGGGAATTAGATATAAATTATTTTATGTATTGAACTTCTGATCTTAGCTCTTGAGTTCTCCGACCTCATAGTAATGTCAAATGGGATATGGATGCAGCATACGAGTCTGGAGACTCTGGCCGTATGCATGTCGAGTTTTTGTCGAAGTAGCCTTCAAGTTCGCAGCGATGATCTAGACCGGCGGAGCTGTTTAACACCAAGACTTGTACGGCACTTTCCTTGAAGTTTCTATTTATATCCTGCTCATTCAGCGCTTGGGAGGTCGATCGGCGGCAGTGCGGTAAATTCGCCGCAAATAGACGAATGTCTAGCTAAATTTGAGGCTCGTGTGTTAGTGAGTGCGGGACCACGTGTTTGATATTGATGCTTGGTTTCAATCACAGATAAAGGACCAACGCCATTTGTCCTTTACTATATCAGGGCGATGGCCCAAGTTGGTGTATGGGAGCCTGGTGCTCGGTGGCTCCTGATTACGTGTCATATACACCAGCATCGTTCCGAATGGGTACAATCTGAGACAAAAACCCTTGTGCCGCTCTAAGTCGTGCCACCGACCTGAGACAAGCTTGGAGCCTCAAGACATAACTCATACGGCAGTCCCGCAATTTCTTAGAGGGCTCTCTCGCTTCGAAGTTGTCCCTTTGCTGCTAAGATTGTGTCCAAGTGGGTCTAAGACAAACTGGCACTGTGGCCCCATGCGGTGACTCGTCCTGTTTGAAAGCTCGGCAACCTGCAGATCTGTTTTCTATCACAGCACAGGCTTGGTACGTAAACAGCACTGAATGTGAAACAGTGTGAATATGCGATACATAGCGGAAAGTGCCTCAGCTGAGAGTTTCACCACTTGGAGGGCTCTTCGTTATGCAAGTGGCGACGAGCCAAAGTTTATTATTAATAAATTTGTCCGTGACATCATGCTCAACATAAACAAATAGCACGGATTAACGCGATTTTCCGCCACTGGCACCGGCACGTTGGAACTTGTTCGTCATTAAACGCGTGGCTGGGAACTGCGCTGCAGTCCGAGATCATACGGACTTCACTCCTGTTCTCATTCGACGATCCAAATTAATCACTGGTTTGCTCACCGACAGCGTGTTGCATATCTCTGAATTCCTTGACGCGTAGAAATTCCCCAATTTTCGCGTATAGGTGTGGTTCGATGGATTCGGAATGATCATGTCGTAGAGCGTTGCTAACGTATCTGCATAGACGCTTCTATGGCACCTGGTGTCAATTCTTCCATGGCCTCGTACCATTGTGCACGTGATATCTATGAGTGCTTTAGAGTGTTCAGAATTTCTGCACGTGCTCACTGGTTTGTTACTGAAGGCAGGTGCTATCAGAGCATTCTATTGGATGTGTACCCAAGGAGAAATAGCATACGAGAGCAATGATTTTGTGTAGGTCTCATATTAGAAACACGGTGGGTTGTACACAGCCAGCCGCCTTGGCGGGGAAATAATACTGATGACCCAGAGAGGCAGTTGAACACTAGAGACTTCTTCCAGGATTGGCTTGTATGCTATTGACATGTTAACTCTGACCGTAAATAGTGACTGATTCGAAATCGTCAGGGATGCCCTCCCAGAAAGCTATCTTCCGAGGTTCACAGAGCAAGGGGTGATGGACTTCAAAGGTACGAGGGACACCTATGCCTCACTATACATTGCAGTCCCCCTGGCAGGTACTGCCACTCACTTGGCCAATGTGTTTGATGCAGCCTAGCATACGTGTGATAGCGCTGTGTCGAACGCAGGATGGGCTATTGAAGCGAGTCCAGGTCCTGTCAGTGTTTCATGGCTACAGGCCACATCCCAAATGCTAACCAACAAAACGGTGGCCAAGCCCGAAGATTGTGCGTACTTAGTTTCATTCGGTCTGTCCGGGATGCTAATGTGTCAGTGAGTCGGTATATTCCGAGTTCGATATCGACGAGCCGTTTGAGAGCATGCGCATGGAGATGTTCTACTGTTAATTCAGACTACTTCATGACCAACGTCAGAAAAGCTCTACTCGCGATTCACGAAGACGGTATCCCATTTATAGGAACCCTTTCTTGTGGTAATTGTCTTAGTATTCTTTCCACGTCCGCTTGTGTTGATACATCGCACTTTTGGAAAGGCATGATGGATAGTGCAGACTGGGACTACGGACAATGTTCCTGTCGAATCATGCGCAGTCGGCTAGCCCATGTATCCCCGGACACTTAGGTTCGGAATCCAACACACTACACGACGCCTGAAAGGACCTACAAGCATTCTGTATATGCCTTCTGTACGTCAATTCTATCGTGTTTCATTGTGCTTGGGATTCTTGACGTTGGCAATCTTACCTTGTAGAAAATAGCAGAATTCTTGCACTGCATGGCACTTCTCGCAATGTTACACTCGAACGAACCATACGTGATGATGATTAGGCCAGAGTGATTACTCGGATATCACGAGCTGGCGTGACGCAGTACATCGTAAAATTATGAGGATCGTACAGATACTGTCCATTGGTTCAGTTAACCATACCTCACGAACTCGAACGTTTGAACGTTGAACCATAATCAAACTATTTGCTGCGGCACGTCAATACTCCATAACGCGACAACCATGCAAGCAATAATGCACTGAACAGCTACCTCCGACAAGTAACAAGCCTCAGTGTGCGAGTGGTATTATTGAGCAAAGCTACGTCATGCGTGAACTCCTGATCGAGCCAGGGGCTGATCCAAGGATGTATATGAAGGAGATCCCTAATCCCCTGTAGTCCTGATGCGAGCAGAGGTCGTCGCACGGTAAACCTGGGAGTTGGTCTCCGAGCCCAACCCGAAAGCATCGTCGAATCCAGTGATCGAAAGAAGACGATGCTGGCCTGAAAGCACAACCAACTGGCGGGTAAATATGGTGAGGGGGTTGGGTCGAGGCGGTCATGCAGTGTCAGTCACTGGCCGGGAAGGGGTCAAGCAAGGGCGAGTGCAATGCTATGACAATGCTGTTCGTCTATGCCATCTCCGTAGGATGTGAAGTATGGGGCGACACGGGCTTATCTAGTTCGCCATCGGTCGAGCCTGATAATCATAGCGCATGGGCGGATAGAGGAGCGGTATAGGGACGCTTTCAAGCCTGCGAAAGCTCTCGTCAGGGGTTTAACCCTCCCGGGCAGGAACCTGCGCTAGGGTAACATACGCGTGGGCGACCTGGCACCAACTCGAAGGCTAGTGAACCGGGGTTGCGTGTGAGTGCTCTCACGCACCAGCGGCATTTACCGTGGTCACCATATACAACCACATCACCCGACAAGGTTGCATCCTTCCCACAGGAACTCTGAGAGGTACAATGGATATCGTTGGGACCCGCAAAAATTAATGCATTACCATGGATATGCAAGGCTGTAGATTTTCCCACGGGGACCCTTGCTCGGAGTGGGCCTACTATGAACCACGGTGAGCAATGTATCACATTTGCTACTGCACCACTTCCTTCGGCTTCGTATACATATATAATGTGGTCTATTTAGCACCAAGGAACTCCTGGCGACGAAGCTTGGCCCGAAATGGTGAAGATGTCGCGTCAGAGCAAGTACCTCCTCAACATCATCATACTCCTCATCTGCGAGTTCGAGCTGCTGACACAGAAATAGGCTTCGGGACGGTGCGCATTGGTGATCATGTACACTTGCTAATCCGATATGTTATGTACTGTATGTCATTCGAAATAAGGTTTCTATGCTGCTATACAGATCTACATTAAGGACCAGAACGGATTTGCAAACCAACAACAATTCTAGAGTACTCTTGTTTGTCCTGTAGCTTGGTCTTCGGCATCATGGGCTGCCGGGGGATTGGAGACCTAAAATTCAAGAACCTTCTTTGCCTATGACCATGCCAGCCCATACCCTATGCCCCAACCATCATTCTTCCACTCACTGGAGCAGAGGGCACATCCATGCCCAGTTTCTTGATGTTCTTGATCACCTTGATGTACTACTTTCCTGGCTCATGAGTCAACAGGAGACTGCTCAATCATTGCGATGGATGGAAGGCAAAACTACCTCCTTGATGGAATTCCTCCATGAGCATCATGCAGAATGGGGCAAAGGGAACTTCAAGAAATCCAATTTCAATGCAGCTGCAGAACACATCAGGAGATGCAATCTGTCTTGTAGACCAAAGGATGGGAACAGTGTGAAGAATAAGTTCATCAACATATGTATGCCTATCATGCACCAATAAGAGCTGATTGGCAATTGTACCTCCAGATGAAGAATACCTATATGACAATAAAGGCCTGGAGGGATCATTCTGGCATTCATTATGACAATGTTAGTGGGGCTGATATATGCGATCAGCAATCTGCAAGTGTATTCAATTCTTGGATTGCTCAAAGGGTACATCTCTCCTTCCAATATTCAAAGTGATCTGTTTTGCTAACTCATATCAGGGAAATGAGAAGATGAAAGTGTTCCACAACAAGGGCTGGGGATACTACAGCCTGATGAATGACATCTTCCCAGATGGAGATGCAGTGGGAGATGGAAATTATCATGGCATGTTCAGCACTTTCAGTTCTTCACCTGTATTCCAATCCACCATCTCTGTAAATTCAACCTCATCCACAGCCATTCTGAATCTCCCTGGCCCTTTGGGCAGCAGTGGGTTAGCTCTCCCCTCCTCTATGCACATATTGTTGATTTTGTCAGTTTCAACCCAGTCAAGAGGCACAAAGCACTCTCATCATACAATGATATCTGCCAATGGTCCTGGAGAATGTGACTCTCCTTCCCAATCCCTTCCATCTGCTGCTCCACTGTCCATCTCACCTCCCCTCCTGAATCAAAGTACTGGCAAGCATAGCAAAACATCAGGATCATGCACACTGAACCAAAAGCAAGACTGGACACAGCTCATTTTGGTCAACAATGTGAACAATGCCATCCAGTCTCTATGCAATATACTCTCAGGCATCCTTTGTGATGAGCACCTTGTTGTGGTGGATGCAATGCAGCTGCTATATTCAATCCCAGAGTTTGCTGAGGATGAGGTAAAGATTATCACCCTTGCACAGTACTTTGCAAAGAATGTCACATCTGCCTCTGTATTTCTTTCAGTTGCTGAGCATCATCGTGTGATAGCTGCCAGGACTTTCTATGACCAATGTTGTGTGTCTGCTACTGGTTCCTCATTGACTTCTAACACCAGTGGCATAGACTAAATTATACCTACACACATGTGTATCTGGCATACTGTACATACTCTGTTGTCTGTGTGTACACTGAAATACTACATCATGTCATCACTGCTTGATCTGTCTGACCTTTCATTATGGTGCTGTCTAAGTAACTGTTGGTAGTCAGCCCACATTGCTTCAGCAATCTCATTGCACATCCTTCAGGTTTGATCATTTCTACCTCTATCTTGGATATCCTCAGCATTGTCTTCATTGTTCAAATGATCATCATCTACACCTTGATTATTGTCATGACCTTCATGATTGTTGTCCATATCTGAGTTGTCAGAAAGGTCATTGTCATTGACAGATGGCAGATCATGGGTAAGGATGAAATTATGAATGGTGCATAATGCCGCTGGAATTTGTGCTTGTACTTCAAGGGAAAATTCAGGTGGGAGTAACAGTATACAAAAGTGTTGCTTGAGAACTCCAAAGATCTGTTCAATAATGTTGTGGGCAGATGCATGCTGCAAGTTGAAGAGTTCCTCTTTATTTTGTGGCCTGTATACAAATGTTACATGATGATCTATTACAAAGTATGTTGATTTTACTGTAAAGCAGCATGCTCCAATTCTGCAAGGTGATACTGCACACCATGGTATGGAACAAGGAGCCAAGGACTAAGAGGAAAACTTGCATCTGCAAGTAAGTATTTACCCAGCAGTACTACCAAATCTGTTGCAATAGCATTCACATAAACACATGCATCTGATGCTGAGCCCTCCCAGCTGGTGAGCATGTATGTGAATTTGAAATCAAAGTCACAAATGAAGAGGGTGTTCTGTGATAAGAAACCTTTGTAGTTGCAGTATGCAGAGCGAAGACGAGCAGGAGATGCTGCAGAAATATGATTTCCATTGATTGCTCCAATTGCATCATGAAAGTAAGGGTAGAACTTGGGATTGTGTTATATCTTTGATGGGATTAGATACCTGGACAGAGGTTGAACATATGTTGTGTAGAAAGGGAGGGCAGAGAGAATGTTGAGAATTTGCAGAAATATCTGCAGAATAGGTGATCAAGAGAGAGTCAAGAGACAGATAGTACTCACTGAGAGATTGTACTACTGGAATGTTGGAAGCACTCTCTGACATGACAGACAGTAAGGCCAGTGATGCACATATAGAGAAAAATGGCAACTTGTTCTTTGAGTGTGACCCTGTGTGAATCACTCATCAGCAAAAGTGGCAAAAGCTGGCCAGATCTAGCCAGACCAAAATAGGCATGTTAGGTATGCTAGACCTAGTATGTTATGGCAGGGAAATACTTCGGCTAACTCTCATGAGACCTTGGCATCATCATGGTGCTTCTATGGTTTGCTAGATCTCGCCATCTCTAGCTAGATCTCACTAAGATTATTGCTTTCTTGCCAGCTCACACTAGAACTAGTGGATCAATAATAATAATATTGCCATTGCTACAATGCTTCGAGTGTATACACACAAGCAATCTAAGTGTGATGCAAAAGCATACTGATGCAACATACTTAATACACAAGGCCAATGTGGAATTTGCTGAATCTAAGTGCATCAATGCAGTACAAGTAACTGAAATGCAAAAACATCTGAAATGCTGAGAGCATCTGATATGTGAGAGCATCAAATATGCAAGAGCATCTGAGAGCATCCAAAGTGTGAGGGTGTCCAATAAGTTTGTCTTCTTTCTTGCTAATTGGAGGGTTGAGTGGGTCATGATTGAGCATAAGATAGGTGAGGCCAAGGTCTGTTGAATGCTGTTCACCCATTCCTCTCATGGTCTGCCAGAATATCATAATAACTGAATATATGCACACAAAGAATGCTCACCCATGCATAGATATTGCTCAGGTCATTCACATCAAGTCTTCCTGCTAATGGTGATCAAATTGAAGAAAGAACAAGTGAAAGTGACAGCGATGACATGCCTATGTGATACATTTTGTCCCCTTTCACTCCCTTTTTCTTTCTTTTCTTGTTTCTCTCACGATACTTAGCTAGTCCTTTAGACTTTGCACAATCCTGATCCACATTGGCGATCCTCTTGTTTCACCTTCTGTTTCATCTTTTGCTTCTGTTTCATCTCTGCTCACTATAGACTCTGATCTTTCCACAGTAATCACTGCTGGGCTTCTCTGTTTCACTTACATGCTTTCTTCATCTCCATTCATGTGGCTCTCCACTTTTCTCCTTTTGCAGCTCTCCACATTCCTCTCTATTGTTCTCTAACTTTAGCAGCTCTTTGCCTTGGTCCACTCAATGGACAATTACCATACTTAAATAGTTTCCTGCCAGCCCTAAACTGGTCTGTGCACAATACCTAGCCATATATATAGTAGGCACCTCACTGTACCTACTCCCCATCTTGAATCTACTCGATTATCACCTCAAACTGCTAGAAGGCCTACACCTTCAGAAGTCCTAAAATCCCTCCTTAGGCAACTTGGCAAGCCCTAGTCTCTTCACTGAGCTAGGCTGGTGTCATATACCAGATTCACCAAGTCAAACTCTGGTCCTCTGGACACAACTCCAGACTATCTTATTCACCTCCAGACTATTCTTACTTGCTAAGTCTTGTCTTCTTTCCTCCAGACCAATTCCGCTCTTCCATACTTACACCTGGAATAAATTTCATCTTGACATCTCAGCTCCTATGTCACTCAGACATCTCCATTCCTATGTCATCTTGACATCTCTGTTCATATGTCATTCTGACATCTATTCATTCTTGTTTTATCTTGACACTTTGTCACTTCTGTTTCATCTCCGTATCTTTGCACATTATATGTCTACCCAATCTTGTTTCCATCTTAGTAATCTGCCTCCAACTTACTATATAATCTCTGTACTTCTGTCCTGTATTCCTCAGTCTGAATATCAACAGAACTTGATGTTCTCCACCTCTGTCCATTTCTGCTCCACTCCGCCTGACTGAACTCGACCCTCCTTGTCTTGTTCGTCATCTCTCTGACTTGAGTTCTTAGTAACTCTCCTCTGACCTCCGACCCTCTGATCCTCTGAAATCGGGACACCAGACCTATGCAAGGTGTACCACATAAAGTGAAGCCAAGTTCCAGACCAACCAAATACAACAACTCCAGCATTCCAGAGTTACACTTGGAGCATGTCGCCCAGGTTTAACAGTATATTCAGACTCCACTTGCATAGAGTCATCATGGCAACTAGAGTCACTTGCTTTTGTTTTCATGCATTCACTGATGTGCATGATACCCTCCATACTTTTAGCAGTAGCCACAGAGGCCCAGACATTGTCAACCAATTTCAGAGTTTCTCCACTAGATGTACTCCAGGCTCAGCCTCTCAGGCCCCTGCCCTACTACAATCCCTGATCCCAGGAGCCCACATTGAGGAAATCCCCGATGGTACTGAGGTTCCTCTTCCAAGCTCACCATCACTCTATACTCCCATAGATCACATGTTTCACTCTGACTCTCTGGACGACCCCCCAAGTGACCCCAGAGATGACCCATCCGATGGTGACATTCCTGATGATGAGTTTAACCCCTCCTTAGATGAAGAGCAAGTTCCACACAGCACGTTTGGCAACTTAGCTAGTGCCATTCAAAGCTTAGCTTGCTCCACTCATTGCAAACCTGAGCACATGCAATGGACCAAAGCCTGGAAACCGGACCAGTTTGATGGAACTGACCCCTGCAAACTCCAGGTATTCCTAGTCCAATGTGAACTCAACTTTTAGGACCGCTTCAAAGCTTTTGCTACCAACTGTGCTAAAGTTACCTTTGCCCAGTCTTACCTTAAGGGTATGGCATTGGAATGGTTCAAACCAGACCTTCTCCAGATGGAAGATCTGGCACTTCGCCCAATCTGGATGGACAACTACAAAGAGTTTGTCCTGGAGCTCCAGACAAATTTCAGACTGCACAACCCTGTCAGAGATGCAGAGCACCAGCTTGACAACCTGATTATGAAGGACAGTCAAAAAATCAATAAGTATGTTGTCAAGTTTAATAGGATTGCATCCCAAGTCCAGAGTTACAGAGAAGGTGCTCTCCAGCATCATTTCTATAACAGACTTCTAGACCATATCAAGGACAAGATCTTGCATGTTGGAAAACCCCCTATCCTTGCTGAACTCCACCAACTCACACAGGCCATCAACACATGTTACTGGGAGCGTAAATCAGAGGTTAGTTGTCAGGCGAAATCCTCTAACAACAATGCCTCCAAGACTTTCATCAAAACCTCTGCTCCATCTGGCAACTCTGCTAGCACCTCCGGCTCCAAGGAGTCAAAGGGCAAGTTGTTACAATTTTCCTTGTCCATCAAGATACGTTCATTATCTCCTTCTGTCATAACCACGCTTTCCCTTTCGCTTACACTTCTTATGACTCTTTCCTTGCCGTATTCTGCTGACAATGTCCTCTTGACCCCCCTCTTCTGATTGTCTTATACTTGGACTAACTCCTCCTACAACACTTCTCTTACAGTGTTGTGTGCTCTGATCTCTTCACTGATAGCTATAGCTAAGCTCTTAGTCTTGCTGGTTTGATTCCAGCTTTCTTGCTTAGCTAATATTCTTTGTCCTTGTTGTCTTGGTCCAAGTGCGGGTAGATCCTTGTTTACCTTTATTTACTTTCCATTCTGACTCCGCTCCAACTGTACTATATCAACTAGCTTGGTAGTCGCTCTTGTCCCTTAGCTAGTTCTACGCAATTCAGCGCACTACTCTGCTCACTCTGCATGATCCTTGTCCCAAGTCTTGTTCTCCAGACGTTGTGTCTCTTCGTGAGTACCTCCTGGTGTTCAAGAAGCTTAGTCTCGAGCATAGAAGCGCTCTCAACGTTACACAAGTCTAATAACAATAACTCCAAATCATCCAACTCTGGCAATTCTGCCAAAACATTCACTATGCTGAAATCGGACTTGTCTTCCAAGCTTGGCAAAGATGGCAAGCTTACTCTAGAGGAACATAAGCAGTATTTCAACAACAAACTTTGCATAATCTGCACTGGAGATGACCATATGGCCAATAACTGTCTGAAGGCCACCAAGAATGCAACCAAGGGATGTATGGCTAAGATAATAACTCCAGAAGTTAAGCCAGAGGCCTTCACTCTGGAGGTGAAAAAATAAGCAGCAGCCTTTGTGACTCTGCATGAACTGGAGGCTGCGTTGACTCCTTTCATGCACCAAAGGAGATTTGACTAAAAACATCCACTCTTTTAGACCCACGATCTCTTATGCCCTCCGTTTTCCTCCTGTCCCACAACATCCTGCCTTTTTCAGCCCTCCTAGATTCTGGATCCTCCAATTGCTTCATAGATTCTGCCTTTGTGGGCCAACATGGCCTTTTGACCTATTCTATTCCCCCACTCTGACTCTGACTCTTCAATGATACCTCCAATTCTACTATTTCCCAAGCCATCAACCTCTCCGTCTGTTTTAGAACTGGTGACACCACTCTGACAACATTTTATGTCACTCCACTAGATGGATCCTGTCCCCTTGTCTTGGGACACAACTGGCTAACCCACTACAATCTGTTGATTGACTGAGTTTCTAGCAGTATCTTGTTCTGGACATCAGAGCAGTCTGTGCCAGCCCTGAGCTCACCTCTGCAGTCCCTGGCCTCCCCACCTCCAGCTGACTCTGTCCCCTCTGGTCTACTGTGCTTTTCTGATCACAAGGCCCCTCCCATAGCACTCATTAGTGCTCTTGCCTTTGCACTCGCTTGCTGTCTTGAAGGCTCTGTACAATTTAGCATGTGCATTCACCCTCTGGAAAGCAAACTCTGTTCTGCTGCCACTTCCCCTCCTGATCCAGTTGACCTCTCCAGTGTTCCTCTAGAATACTGTTACGATTTGTCCCTTTCTCGCCCCATTCTTTTCTTTTGCCTTACCCTTTCACACGATACTTAGCTACCGTTCAGACTTCGCATGAT
>JBBPKJ010000620.1:0-19982 GCA_038089195.1 Brasilioporus rufonigricans | reverse complement strand
CTTTGCATTTGAGACAAACATTGCAACAGTTTTTGGAGTCACTGTATCCTAAGTATTGGTTAAGGGTAGGCATATTGGTAAGCAATGAATAAGCATGTTGAGTCAGCAATGAATAATCGATGACTAAATGAAATAGAATAATTGGCCAATTAGTAAGACAACTTGACTAAGAGAGAAAGCATGACTCGAACATGCAAAATAAAGTACTTAGCCAAGGGTAAGGATGTGAAAAGATAAGGGAGAAAAGAGTAATCGTAACAGAAACACCATCATCCACCCAGACCTCATGTTGGCCCAGCCACCAAGGTACCTCCTCTATTGCAACCACTGTTGCATCCAATGAAAGGAATAAGATCACAACAGCTGCATGCGATACCATCCTTGAACTAATGGTAACGAAGGAAGCAATTCCAAGCAATGAGATCCATGACTGGAACACAACTGAAGCTATCAATGAAGCAACTCTACAGATTTTGAGCACAGCCAACGCTGGCATGCTTAGTTTAGTCCAGCCACAGGTGACCTGTATGACCAATGGGATCCTTCACTGCTGGAAGGGCTGGTGTTTCCCCCATCTTCAGTATACCCTTGGTCTTTGTCTACTGCTCACCTCTGATCTATCTGCCAAGAATTACCACACTCAACGTGTCACTCAGCTCTTGCAAGATTATGCTGTTCTTTGTCAAACACCTACCACTGAATATTTTACAGCTGACTTGTTCATCCATCTTATCCTCAATAACATGTTCCTTGCCTTGCCCTATCTTTATATTCATGTGAAAGATCAACAACTCAACAGTTTGTTTGCACTTGGAGGTGCAGCCATTGCTGCAAGCTTACAGAACTTCGAAAGCGGAGCCTACCAGCCCCCTAGATGTCTCTTTTCCTCTTTGGTGCATGTACTACATCAAGGTGTATGGTATCATCAAAAAGATGTGTGAGAACATGGAGAGGAGTGTTTGGTTGGACAACCACCAAGCACTAATTTGGTGATGTGGAATGCTGGATATTGACTGAACTAGGTAGCATGGTGGACTACTACAAGTATAATACTGAATCTCATCCCTTGACTCGACCATATCATGATAATCTAGTGTATCTTGTTAGCACGATTACCAATCTTTCAAGCACCGTGACGACACGACATTAGTCTATAAATGGTATATTCCCTTTTAGTCAATGCCAGGACACTGTCGAACAGCACCCAGCAGCATGTCACACTGTCGGCTAAGCTTGCCGGGTGGCGCTCGTTCTGCAGATGTACCTGCCTTTCACATCCTATGTTAGCACTCAGCGGTGTGGTGGGAGTTGACTTTGGGTACTACCATACTTCTTTGCGAACAGTACAAAAGGTACGTAGTGACTATTGTTGGCATGGCAAGCGGCGTGGTGCCAGGTTCAAGTTCAGGTTAGATGTTAGGGCTATGCGTTCGGGTGGGACTAGAGGTGCGACTGGGTACCTGCACGAAACGAAGTAAAGTGCGCTGCAGATGCACTGGCATGCCAGACCTTACCGCACGGGTCGCATCAAAGAAATGACCTTGCTTGACAAGGTTTCTTCCACCCCCATTCAAATTGCTCCGTTTGAACCAACTCGTCGGGTTTTGCCGGAATTCAGAGCGTGAGCAAGGTTTCCGCCAACGTGGTTGGCATATTATATGATCTTCCACCACGTCTTCACCGTGGCGTTCCCTTTCAGGATCCCGCACATAAACGGGAGCATTCTAGTTCCTGAACGAGAATTCGCTTCGTCGCTTCATCATCACGATCGCCAACTTGCCTTGGGTTTCTCGAGGGCACCTGACTAGACTGAGCCTCGAGATACCTCAAGTTGCAACTTGACAGACAACCACTCACTTATGTAAAATGACTAACGCATGCTATGTCACATCAGATTTTATAACCCGATTGCTATTCGAACCCTTACAGCTAGTTCAAAAACGCTAGACCGCTTTCGCCTGTGTTCCGCTTCGTTTTGAGTTTACCCTAGTTTGGTAGACAACAACGCTAATGTGGCTCGCTACGCCTTCGGCCCTTCGGTGTGGATGGCAGCGTCGCATCCTTGGAAGCCCACCGTGGCTAATGGCGGGAACACTGAGGGATCGGGCGGAACAGAACTGGACCACGATCTCTATGGCGACTACGAGGTACGAAGACAAGGGGCGACTATGCTACATCTATGCGGTGCGGCAAGATATATACTGTAGTGCACGTGATGTGTATGCCAATGGGCTTACAATCCTCTGTCAATCAGTGGCTAGTTAGCGAAGACGGGGTGAGGTAGGTAAATTGGGGCGCATCACGAAGATGATAAATAACCCTTTCACCACATCTCCAAGCGAAATTCAGGAGTATGTACCGATGTTCGCCACCCAAGCCCAGAACTTGAAGTAGCTAGAATGATCACGATATATAGTAGGTGATGAACTTGAATGTGATCCCGGTATCGAGGGTGCATTGATCATGATTAATACCCCCTTCTGATCTGACATCCCTCTATCAGTATTTTTTTTTTCGGGATCCCGCACGACAGAGGCATTCTAACTCTTTGCTCCCCGCCGCCGCATGTATCACGGCGACAACAAACCTACCTTTTTTCTTGGGACGGCATCTAATCCCTTTTATTCAGTTCTTGACATACGGTATCAGACAACTCTTCCGAGTCACACTTCTGTACAATGACATATGATATGGTCATTGTGACCAACGTATTATACTTCATTTGGAAGCTGCTCGCTTCCCTAGGACTTATAAACGGTCGGACGTCCTACTAGTGGGCAACAGGTTTTCAATTCCTGCGAAATCCCTTTTGCACGCACCTAGTTATTCTTTACTCCACCAACATGCGCCTCACGTTCTCGCTCATCTCTCTCACGTTATACCTTGCTTTTGTTATTGCTGCTCCTACCCCGGATGCAGCTGACATAGCTGCCCGTGGCGGACTAGGTGCGTGTCCTGATGTCCAGTGTAACAGCTTACTTAAAGAGTTAACATGGATTCAGTTGATCAACTCACTAGTACCCTCGGTCTTTCCGATGCCGATGTCGATACCAACTGATCAAGACCAGTCGCCTGATCACATCCGGAATCGTGAAGAACATGGGCTGGTTGGTGGAATCGTCTGGGAAAAAGCAAAGAGTTATGTACTTAGTATATCACCCTGCAAGAACCGTGAACAACATTACCGCTCGTGATATGCATCATTTATAGTCCCCTTCCCTTTTCCATTGTCTCTTTTGACCTCGGGGATGGTGTCTAGATCTTCAGCATACCCAATACCATTCTCTCTCTATAGTGCTACCAGTTCCACAACTGAACCGTCGACTGACCAGGACTGGTCGTTTGATTGCATCAAGAATTGTAAGCCATTCTGGTATAGATTTACCATTGCTTGGTACATATCCAGTTGACTGGATTTGGACATGTTTTCGTCCGAGTTCTCTTGGCATCCGTTGAGGCTAATTGGCAGAGATCGATCACCGTCGTCGTTTACGTAGCATTACTGGTGTTCTATTATATTTCAACGTCTCCTTTTGTCTTCTGAAGTCCAGTGTAGCAACTTTGGACCGTAAGTTGATACTCAGGAATGTGGTAGTGGCCAATTTCGGATATCACCTCGAGTTGGGAAGTGGCCAGGTCGCACGGGGTGCGGGACGATGCAAAATATCCCCCGATTTTCTAGAGTGTAACGGGTGCAACCCGATTCCTGGACGAGAATTTATTCGTCGCTTCATCACCTAGATTGCCAATTTGGTTTTCTCGAGATCATCCGATCTGGCCTAAAATTTACTCGGTTCTCGACATACTAGGCTTACCCAGCGCTTTAGGACCGTAAAAGATCATGGCAATACGACCACGTATATCCCTACAAGATACCCTTCTACAACACGTTCGCCCACACCTAAAATCCAGGCACCTTGGCACGTCTAGTCCGTCGCGTCCTGCCCACTTCCCCGCCAGCCCTAACAACGGCCCGCGTTGCGACCCCACTCGTCCCACCGACCTCGGTCTCGTCTCCGCCCAGCATCCGTAACAATCGGCGTTTCTCCTCCGCCTGTCCAGGATCCTCATACGTCACCCTCAAGCTCTCCTCCGTCGATCGCATCGCGCCGCCCATCGCACCAAGCCCATCGCACCAGCCCAAGCTCGTATCGAGGTCT
Source organism: Brasilioporus rufonigricans (assembly GCA_038089195.1). NCBI lineage: Eukaryota > Fungi > Basidiomycota > Agaricomycetes > Boletales > Boletaceae > Brasilioporus > Brasilioporus rufonigricans. The sequence goes on along the minus strand of JBBPKJ010000620.1, from coordinate 15,822 downwards.
GCAGGCGGGACTGGCGGGACCGGCGGACGAACGATGGGACGCGACGGCGAGATCACGTTCTCGCGGGACGCGTTCCGAGAGGGGATCTACAGCGTTCCAAACCAGTGGCGAACGCGGATTGGAAATACGTCAGCACGCCGATCAAGGTGGGTGTGGGAGGGGGATGGTACGTACGTTGGATGGTCCCCCTGGCCTCACTCGCTTCCCCTTCTTTACGCCCCCGCCCGAGTCGCGCATCGTGTCGTCGCGGTCTTCCTCTGTAATGGACCGTTTCCCGAGGAGCGATGTCAGACTTTCGTGCAGGGCTTTCGTAATGGCATCCGTGTCAGGAAGACCCGTAGGCGAGGAAGGGGCGAACGCGTCGGGGAGCAAACTTGAAGGGAGGAGTTTCATGGGAGACGGGGATGTCGAGGATGGTATTTGGGCTTGCCCTTGCGTTCGACGAGGTGTTGGGGCATGAGTCTGGGTACGAACGTTGACATTAGTTTGGGTGGTCACTTGGACGAGGGCTTCGACTACGGCTTCATCAATCGAGCCAGCGGATTGATGCGCGGAAACAGGCGATACAAGCACAGATGGGGTAGGTTCGAAAAGAGGAAGTTCGGCCTCGGCAGGGGATGGAGAACTACTCAATGGAGGCGGGGCGGGAGGAGAGGAGGTTGCGGGGTGGCCCTCGGCTTCGGGGGGGTCCGAATGGTGCGATAGGAATCTCGCTTTGCCAAATAGACCGTCGCACGGAAATTTTCGCTCCAATGCTTTGTCAGAGTGGTGCCGGACGCTGGATGCTCGAGGAGTTGTGTCTTGGAGGAGGGCTGCGTTCTTGACGAACATAGGTTGATTGATAGAATCATCTGGGAAGAGGACACTGAGTTACAGTACACTGTAAGGAGAATCATGGTCAGCGTTACCGTTCGCGATATCTGTCATTTCACAGTCCATTTCCTTCTCCTTCCCTTTCCCCTTAGCCTCCGGAATGGTGTCTAGATGCCCAACGTAACTAATATCATTCTCTCCGTTGACGATTGGTCTCGGGTAAGATCCGCCAACGAGGTATTCGTCCACCTGCGGAACGGTTCCAGTCCGCGCAATGTCTTCTAACCAAGCTAACGAGACGACCGGAATCCGCCACTCCAACGCCTTGTCAAACTTGGCACCCGTTCCACTGGGGCAGAGAAGGTGCGTCGAACGGCGAGAGAACGTTGACTCGAGGGTCATCCCTACACAGGTATGGTGGTGACAAACTGAAATGAGGAAAAAGCGAAAGATAAACGAACCAACCGCCCTTACGAGACGTCGAATCCAACATAATTCGGATTGGTCTAGACCAGACAAGCCCAGCTTGATCTTTTCCGCGTCTATTATGGTCTGAGTGATTGGAGAACGCAATCGACGTGGACGTACTGAGTACTTGGGTTGCAATCTTTAGTGGCGTAAAGGATACATTTTCGTCGGGTTCACATATTCGTTCATGGAATACAGAGTGTTCGAGCCAGCATTCCGTTCTATACTTGGTTCGTGCGTAATCGTCAAATTCATCACGATAGAGCTTACTCCCACTACCACGATACGCCAACGTCATCAGGGTCAGCGTCTAAATTGAGAGGGGCGAAATAGCTGGGCGTTAGGAACGCACCTTATCAACCTCACGATAATGAAACTTGGTTCTTCGGTGTCATCGTCGGTCACGACACCACCGCCATTCTCAATTGCGGATCGAACATTCGGACAACGTGCTTCGCCAAGAAGACGAAAAGTGTACCCAGCGAAGAGAGTTGCCATAGCAGACTCTGCTTCTGGCTGAACCGGATTATATAACCCGCTCCCTTCTGCCTCATCAGGGCAAACCACTGGACATGTCATATTCCGCCGAAATGGTTGTCGAACAGTGGGTTCTTTCATAGGGACGGGAGCAAACGAGTGTGCACGTCTAAACGACGATATGACGCTCTCTTTCCCCTTTTCCTTCCCAGGTTCGACTCCGGTTCCATGACGATTCACGCCGTTCGGCCGTGCTAGTGGGCGTGTTAGCGACGAAAGCGGCGATCGGGTGATTTGCGACTTGGAAGGACTTCGGACGAGTTTCCCGCTGTTGAGTTCGAACCCGCGAGGTTTGAGGAGACTTTGCCAAAGTTGAAGGGTCACGGCAGGGACCGGCCTATTGACGATGGCCATTTCTTCTTCTTCTTCATCGACGAGAAGGTTGTTTATGACGGTAAAACTTCCCGTGGGAACGACAGGCTTCGATTTCTTTGGTTGATCGATGCCGTCTACAGGTATTGCCGAATTCGGGTGAGAGCCAGGAGCAGAGCTTTGGACAGGAAGCGAGGATGCAGGGGCTAGTACCCCAGAAATTGTAGATTTACAAGGGACTTGTATGGGAAAGCACTCACCTTCGTGCAGGGACTTTCGTTCCGGTCTTGGTCGACTCACTTGATACTTCTTTTCATCAAACCTACCTTTTCAAAGCGGATCGGCGGAAGTGTTATATCAGATATCAGAACAAGACGCACCACCATATTCGAGAGAGTCCCAGAACCACTCCTCCCAGATGAGATGTATGTGTGCTTCTTTGCGCTTGTTGAACTTTTCGGCGTACTTGATCTTGTCTGTTTCTGTATCGCCGGAGCACAATAGATGAGTGACCCTGACAGGGCGTTCAAGGTTTTTGAGATAGGTTCCTTGGTGGGCTGTCACGAGTCTGTTTATCTCCGTGCGTCGCTGGAGGTCCTCGATGCCAGAGAGGGACAGCACGACGCCGGAGAAGATAGGGAGTCTGTGCTTAGATATGCCCTGGGACGAACGGTCAGTTTGCGTCGAACGGCGGGGAGACTTCGCACTTGTTCGACGTCGACGTCGTCCCCACGTAACCATACGGCATGTGCCTCTGCAATCCAATCCGGATTCATAATAGGTATCTTGCGCTCGAGCGCGCACTGCGCACATGAGTGACGATGGTGGGAGGTGGTACAAGAAGACATACCATGTACTTGGCTCCGCCATGGGAGTTCGCGATGAGATGGGTGACGCGATCGGTGAAATCACTTGTGGAGGTTGCACCAAGCTCGAATCCCATTTTGAACAAGGTAGGCTGCAAGAACGAATGAAGATGGGAACAGAATCGGGGAGTGCGACGGACCTTGTCCATTGTTCCGGTCGCGCACACGGTGAATCCCTTGAAAGGTCTCGGACAAAGGTCTACCATGCTTGCATTTGGAGGCATCTCAGAGTCTGAGCTGGGGTCGCAGGACGCGTCCAGGTCGTGCGCTACAGCGGGACGAGGTTGGACGGGTGGGGGACGAAGTTTGACATTGGGTACCTGCGCCAAATGAAGAAAAGTGTACCGTAGATAAAGGCAAAGATTAGACGGACCTTGTGTGATTTGTTACCGCGTCGCATCGAAGAAATAAATGACGCTCATCAATTCAAGTTGGGGGCAATCAGCGTGACCACGTGTGTCACGTGATGTACTTCAGGGCTGGTCTTTACGCGTGGATTATAAAGCCACGTCACTTCCCTGCCTTTTCGTGCACAGCTCGGGATTCCCCCTCGCGATGGGTGAGCAGCACACTCCCAATCAATCTAATTATGTTTTACGGCGCGAGGACGGGGACACGTCTCTGTATCCAATACACACCAGGGGGTGGCAGTCCCGCCTTGGGGTATGGCAGTACGTTCTGATCATACGAAGGCCACTGCCCTCGCGATGAGTCCCGAGTACAGCTTTTGACGACTAGTCCGTGCTTGCATAAATGACTACTGATAGCGTGAGTAAATCTAATTCAAGGGAGGTGCTGTAGTTGCACAACTACCCAAGTTGGGATCCTCCAGCGTCGTGAGCATTTACATAAAGACCTCTTTCGATAGCGTATTCTGGTAGCATGACCAGCCGCATCTCTGAAATTCGGAGCTGTAGCTGCTGTACCAATGATTGGCAGTCGTTGGCAGAGTTACAAACACGGACAAACAGATATCTCCTCGTCCTCGACGTCTTGGACAGCGACGACACGAACAGCTCACGATGAGGGCCGTCGTCTGAGCAATGCACTTGTCATCTCGTGGCCTCGAATGAGGACCATCTCAACTTATTCTATTCCTCAGCAGTGCTGTCCATATTCGTGACCACATAAATATCTCCAGATCCTCCCCAAATCTTACCCACTCACCATCTCACCACCATGGCCTCTCAATCTCGCCCTGAACCAATGAATGCGTCCCCCCACCATTCAAAGATCAAGGTCACCCTCACTCTCTCCGATCCCGTATACGTTTCCGGTACACACATCTCTGGAAAGATGGAGGTAGAGAGCCGCGCCGACCTCGACTCTTTACTCGGTATAGGTGTAACGATGGTCGAGCTATTCGCTATTCAAGGTAGGTGATCGTCTCTTCCCCCGCGTTCGCACCCCGACACTCACCATCACCAAAGAGGTCGACTCTGGAGAACACTCTGCGACCTCTACCTTTATCCATTCCCGCAGAATATTTCAAGGTCCCGGTCTTCCACCTTCTAACGCCGTGCACTCCGATCATGTCCCTGGCCCTGGCGAACTGCCTCTTCCAGCACACCACTATGCCGCTCGACGTGGTCTCACGACGTTCTTTTTCCGCTTTCCGGTTCCCGCATCTTCTCCGTCCTCGATTAATTTCGGTCCCGCCTGCATCAGGTACGAGATACGGGCAAGCGTGAGTGTTGCATGGAAAGGAGACAGACGACTCGTCACCGACAAGCGAGAAGTGAAACTTGTTGAGAGCCGGGACCCAACGAATACCATACCAATGCCGCAGGCTGTAGTGATCACGGAAGGAGGCAAGATTTGGGCACAAGCAACCCTAACAAACGGCGTGGTTGTCGGTGGAGAATCCGCATGCATAGATCTACAATTTAAAAACCACACGCAACGTTGGGTGTGTTCTTTCCGCGTCCTGGTCGCCTCGCTTTTTCTAAAGCCCCTGGCTAGACGTCCGGTGTAACAGTCACATTAATTCGAGAGCTTTTCCTCTCTGCGTCATTCTTGGCTGGGAAATCGCTACCTAATATTTCGGATGTCGCTACGCAAGTCGAGTTCCGTGGACCGGAATACTCTGTTCCCCCTGGCGTAGAGGGAATTGCCCATCTTGTCATTGATATACCCCGCCATTCACGTGGCGTTAAAGGAGGACTACGGGTGGACGATAATGGAGGGACCACCGAGGGCTTTTTTGAGGTACGTTGCACCCTCAGATTAAGAATTGATATGCCTCCCGGAAGGTGCGCTATTCATGACTTCTCCTTTACGTCCCACCAACTATCTCCAGCGAGGATACTGTCATAGCTTTACCTCTAACCATTTATCATTCTCTTGCCGTTCCTGAACCCCCAGTATCGCCTCCGCGCTTCATACCTTCCCCCTATTCGTATCTGACATCCGTCTCACCGGGATTGCTTTCACCCCCTCCTGGAACCCAATTGATGCCCATCTATACTGGAAATCAAACACGACAATACGATTCTGCTTGGCTGGGCTCCCCACTTTCCAATCATTTGCCGAATCAGTACCTTGAGCAAGAGACCTATAACTGGCAAGATGTACCCTGTTCTTATGCGCCACCCATGCAACGTTCCATTTCTGTGGTGCCTCCTTCGCAGGCACCCCACTTTACGCCTGGATTGTCAGCTTCATATACGCCTTCACCGAGATCGCTTCCACCGCCGCCCACACACGTGTCTTACGCAAGCTACACCCAGCCCGGATCACCGTTAGAGATAGTTGATGGTTACACGAGCCCCAATCACATGCAGGAGGCTATTACTTCTCCGGTTTCACAGAATGTCCATCCGGCTACGCCCTATCGCTCCGTTTCACCGAATCTTTCTTCACAATCACATGCCCAAGTCCTGCTTCCACCAAGCCGCGCGCGTCCACCCCCGATTGAAATACCCTCACTCCCGAATCCTCACGATTCGCTGGGGATGGTGCATTCCCCACGCCCCGTATCATCACCGAAGCCTTCGTGTTTGGGGTCAGTCCCGAAGAGTGAAAATATCGCCAAGCTCGAACATCTTGCAGACGGGGTCGGAAAAGAGAGCGGCGATTTGAATTTAGATCTTCCCAGGGGCGATGCGGGCGTGGACCTTCAAGGTCCTCAGGGTCCCAAGCTCGATCGACAACTCGATTTGAGTGTGGACAAGACCCTTCCTGCACCTCCTGTCCCGTCCAGTAAAGATAGGCATTCTTTTTCGCAACGTCCACGTGTCGACGCACTCTTCACGGCTGAGAGAACCATAGCTAACCGTTCCGATTTTCCATCCTCGACGGACCATATGCCTCACGCTCCCCCGACGCCACCCATTGCCGCCATCACGCCCATCAAATTTCCAAAGGCGCCGACGGAGCTATCAGGTTTGGGAGCGAACTTGGGAAAGGACGTATCGCCAGAGAGCGGGCTGGATGCGTTGGAACGACGGCTTTTGGCGGAAGTCGGCACGCGCAAGTTCGATGTGGAAGAGCGACCGCATGTCCGCAGCGTCGTGCAGCCGATCACCATCCCACCCAGTGGACCACCGCCCGACACTGTCAACGACAGTGCCATCTCCAGTCTCACTCTCGCAGATCGCGAAGGCATTTTAAAGGAAAACCTAGAGCGGGAACAGGAGCAAGATCGGGATTCGGATGAACGCACGCAGCATTTTGGAGGGGGGAGACACAGTCCAAGCGAGGATGACAGGGATGCGCGTACCCAAAAGGGCAAGAGTTCGCGGAAACTCGGCAAGAGCAAACACAGCGAGGAGGATCTGGAAAGGGCAAGCCGTCGACGAGAGCGTAAAAAGACAAAGGACGAAGAGGGGCGTAAACTGCGAAAAGAGGCCAAGGGGCGCGTCGCAGCTTGGTTAGGAGAAATTGACGTCTCCGCGCCACCCGTTATGGACAACCCAGCTTCTTTTATATTGCCCACTCCGTCGCATTTCGTGCCCATCACGGAGAGTGCGTCGTTTTCTCCTGCACCGGTAGAGATGACGAACAAGGAAGCGGATGTGCGTCGTCATGGAGATATCGCGGTAGACAAGGACGTATCAGCCTCGCCCAACCCGCGCTCCTCTGGATTCGTCACTATTTCGTCGTTGAATGTGGTAGTGCCTACAAACGGCTCTGGTGGCGAAGCGTCGTCGTTCAACCCCTCTCCGCGTCGATCCTCCGTCAACGATTTCCGTCCGGTGCCTACATCCTCTCCCGAACGACCAGCGACGACGATGCATCGATCGCCCATGTCTCGGTCACCAAGCGCAGAGGTGAAATGCTCGCAGCCAAGCGACGCGCCTCCCTCACAACCACAATCGCAACCCGCTCAACCAGCGCGCCTCCCTGTGGGACGTCTTCCCCGCTTCCCGCCCAATCCCACGGATCCCGAGGTAAAGTACGACGTACGGTCCGCGCGGGGAGGTAGAGGTGGAAAGGTGACTCAGGTCGCGTCTCTCTGGGCCGCCAAGGCCAATGCGAATGCAAACGCAACTGCAAACGCCAAGGCGGATGGCGTGACCCCAGTACCCGCCCCTCCTCCCCCCAAGAAACCCAAAGTCCCGACGTCTCCCCCTCCCACGCGAAAACCCGCGCTGAACGTGCCCAAGCGCGGCCCGATCTCGATGCGACCTCCGCTACCCGGTATCGGCCCCGTTGTGGGCGGCGGAGGTAGTCGTGCCGGCGTCGGTGGGGTGCCTGTCGGTCTGAATCGTGTCGGAGGGGAGACGCGCACGGGCGTGGGGCTCAGCGCGCGGGATGTGCCGAGGGCGACCAAGGCGACGACCGTTCCAGCCATCTTGTCCTCTTCGCACGCGGTGCCCATGTTGTCCTCGACAGCGTCGTTGGCGCGGGTCAAGGCGCATGGTCCGGGACAGGGATTAGGACAGGGGCAGGGACAGGGACAAGGGCGGTCGTTGCCGCCGATGATCTCGGAGACCATTTCCGATGTGCGGAGTGCGTCCAAGGGCATGGGTGGCGTCAAGACCGGTGCGGGTGTGGGTGTGAGTGCGGGTGCAGGAGGACCAGGACGGGCGTTGGGCGATTTGGCGTTTGGACAGGCACGATTGAGAGATTTGATCAAAAAGTATCAGGGGTAGGGGATGGTGTCGTCGTCCCCGGCTGTCGGTGTACGTCTTTTCTGGTGTGTCTTGTTCCTTTTCTCCGTTTTTCCTTGTTGTCTTGTGCTACGTGTTGTTACTTTGGACACGTTTTCTCATCTCATTTTCCTCTCTCTTATTTTCCTTGCCATGCTTTTCATCTCGGATGTCTCATCTTGGTCGATATGTAAATTATCGGAACGTGTTGTATTCAAGCGAAACATCCGGTAGTTGTAAACGACTCCGTTTCATATAATCATGACATCGTACATATGTAATGGCATTCTCATTTCCTCTGTTTCATCTTCTCGATTCCCTTGCTCGAAATAGAATGAAGAAACGTTGTCGTCCGTGATATCGTCGAACATGTCATCGAAATTTAGCATGGGGTATCGTCGAAGCGCAGACTCGGGCCTAGAGTGCGCCTCGTCCTGCAGTCTAGAGCCGACCCGCGTTGAGTACGTGCTCAAAGGAACGGGACGAACGACGTACCTCGATGGGGAGAAGTAACGTCAAGACAGCCGAGACCATGAACAAGGCCGCGGAGACGAAGACAGGTCTAGTTCGCGACAGCCCACAAAGAAGGACGCATCGCAGAAAAAGCGTCAGCGCATGAAAAGGGAGGGGGAAAGGGGGGACGAGACGACGTACCCGTTGGCGGTGTTGGCAGACACGCCCCCCGTCTTGGGCGTCGTGGCGATTTTGATGAGCGGTGCGATGAACCCGCCGATGCGGTTTAGCGCGGCGCAGAGGGCGTCGCCGGTACCGCGGTGGGGCGCCGGGAACGACTCGGGGGTGTAGGCGTAGAGGATGCCGTACATCTGCATTCAAAGGGGTGATCAGCGCGGTGTCATCTCACGTCGTCGCACGAGGACGCACAGCATTCCTGGAGATGGAGACGGGTCAGCGTACGAAAGAAAGAACGGTGCAAGTAGAACGTGCGTACAATACGAGACCGTTGGCACACGAATACCCAAGTACCGACGCTTGCGTTTTGCTCGTCGTGAACAGAAACATGAAGATGGCAGACAAGAGTGTGAACGCCGCGAGTGAGAACTTGCGTCCACCGACGGTGAACCAGCCGGTGCCACGCGTGAGATCGACGACGTAACCCGCAATCATCGAGCCAGGGATGCCGAGGACGGAGACGATGGCATAGTTGCGATAAGTCTCATTTAGGCTTGACGGACCGGTGGAAGAACCACGCGACTCGAGGTACAGAGGGAGGTAGGCGCTGTACAAGGGATATGCAATCCCGATGAGACTGGAAACGAGTGGTCAACAAGTGATTTTACAGTGGAAAACGACCACGAACCCCCAAATGAGAATGATAAGCGTCGAATTGAGTGCGAGTCGACTTGTAGAGAAGAGTGGCTTGACATGGGACCTAAGAGATATTGATGACAATCTGAGAAAAAACGATTTCATCGCACGTACAAGGAGACATCTATGAACGAACGGCGCAGAGAATCACGCCAGCTAGTCGGCGCTTTGGATGATTCTGAGATTCTACTAAGGTCCTCAACCGTGAGCGAGATGGTTCTGCCGTTGCGACGCGCAATATGTTCAAGGACCTGGATCATGCAATCGTCAGTCGATCGGCTCGTATACTTTCCTGATGAGATATACCGCAACCGCCTCTTCGTCACGACCTTGTGCCACGAGATACTTGGGCGATTCCTGTAAGTCGAACACAAAGTAACGCATTACGAATATCAGGAATGTGACTGCGCCACTATCGAGGCAGCGCATTTAGTCTCGAACTTCCCATGATCAAGCACTGGGCGATACTGACAGTGTGAATCTACAATGCTATAAACAGATGAGCAGGCATGTGACAACTTTGCACCTACAGGGTATATCTCCAGCCCATGTTTTGGGCCCTGGGACACTCTCCAAATGCTATCGAGGGATTGCAAGAGTAGTTTGCAATAAATACCCAGCTGATCAAGGAGGCAACTAGTTGTCCGAATGCCCACCATACGGAGAGCAGAGTAAGAGTCCACTGAAAAAGGAGCGTGTCAATGGAATACCGATCGTGGATATCAATGGAACCCATACTTGGTGTGATGCGGGTATGAACTCCAAATAAAGCGCGCCTAGTACGAGCGGTTGGACGAGGTGTACCTTGGGAAGGATCATACATACCGTCTACTGGGAGGCTTAAGGGGGGGTGAACATCGTCACAACACACTCAGCAAAATAGCACCCACTTTCCACCAACACCAAAACCCATGCACGCTATCAAAGACGAAAATGCGACAAAGTTCAGTCCGCCTCCCGCAGCAATTCCAAAGATGCCTCCGATGAAGAGAGTAGCCTAGATCCCACGCACTGGTTAGGACGGAACATGTGCGGCCGAATACCGGAGACGTGACCCACATTGAAGGACACCTTTCTCCCTATGATGTCGGCCAAGACTCCCCAAGTAGTCGCACCTACGATCATTCCTGCAAATTCAGCCAGAACCGCATACTCGACGCGAGATGGATTCAACTCCTGCTCGATTTGCGGAAGCACGACCGCGAGGCCTTGAAGCCACAGGTCTTTTCCATTGCGTCATATCAGCACGAGTTCCAGGGCAATCAAAATACGTCTCACTATCAGCAAGCCATCCTAGGCCACTAAGGGCGAAGAGCTGCCATTGATAACGGCCAAATCCAATGCTGTTCGCGCGAAATCACTGATGTTATGACATCGGTGGCTGGAAAAAGGTACGCACTCTTCTTGCATGCATTTGTTGACTAAATAGGCGAACAAAACGTAAGTAGTGAAGAAGAATGCCGACGAAACGACTCACTAAGTGCGCACTTGAGTTCGTAGTCCCGAGCGACACCATTGGTGAGCGGGGGATCTGAAGCTGAACCACCCTCCTCGCTCGCTAGTGCCTGTTTCTCGACCACGACCGGATTTTCAATGGCAGAGCTCATCTGGTTTCAGAGTCAAAAGGTAAAGGGTACCTGGGAATATCGATGGCAAGACGGGAGAAACGAAAAGGTGTTCTCACGTAACATAAGGACAACCCCACCTTTTGTATCCCCCAACATCCAAATCCAACGCCGCTTACGATTTAGGAACTCCATCTCGGTAACGGGCCATACGCCCCACACGTTTGACTGAATGCTGGGATGCTGGGACATGATGGCCCGATCAGTACGCAGGAACTGAGATCTGAGGAGGTAAATGAGCGTCACGTTTGACAACATATCGGTTGATGGTCATAAAAGTTAAAACGCCCAGCGCTCGCGTAACACTGGCCATGAGATTGTGCTAGACGATCATCCCGCATGACCATTCGAGTGAATTCAATCAGTGCATCGGCCTCAGGGATGACCTCATGGGGGTAGCGCCGAATCTGGAGATTTCTAGATGGCAACTTCAAGTTGTACGTGTTATCGACAAATGAGAAGGGATGGCATTATACCATTCAATGCTCGGTTGGGGAGTGATGGCAGAATGCCTTGGGGATCGAAGTTTTGGCTAGATCTCGTTGGGATGGACCCAGTACCTGTCAGACGATGATGCTAGCGAGCCGTACTTTACTCTGGCCATTAGATGACGTTGTGTATGCCTCAGTGAAAGCGTCGTTGCAGCATCGTATGCATCAATAACTGTGCAAACGATTCGTACGGTTTCGCGTTTGGCAGCACGCAGAGTTAGTATTCTGGAAGGTGCTGTCGCAAGTAGGCAGTTACAGTAGAAGGTCCCATAACGCATAAGCCAGTCACAATGCATATCAGCAACTTCAAACGCATAGCATTGGCCCAGGCCGGATGAGGCACACTTGGGCATTCTGTGGCTCCCAACCAAAATGCATATTTCTAATAATGCACTGGAAAAATGGCCTTCCTGACGCTATGCATCATGAGCTAATGATACCTCTCGTATCACACATTAAACAATACAGTGCGACACCAATTTGGGGGTCCCTCCATGCCTCGAAATCATATATCTTGTCAGATAAGCGACCAGCGGCGTATCGTTCGCCACGACTTGAGTGATGTGGAGTAAAGGTATGTAGGCGATCGGTGAACGGAACACCGTGGTACCGATCCCACGGGCTATGCTTGTAGAGCCTCAATTTCTCGTGTACTTTGAGCGAGGTATGCCACATAGGAATCCTGGGCATGGTACTGTTCTGCATAACACCAAGCAGATTGCATTTTATTTCAGGACGGCGGAACGATCAAAGGTGTGTCTCTCACCTGGCGTCTTCGCGACTGCCCTAAAGCGCGCGACGACTTGTCTGTTGTGCTTGATAGCAGCTAGCTGAACGTGTTTGATTGTTCCTATCGCACGACGCTGTCAGTCTTCGAGTGCCTCTCACCAGATGACACGAACCTGAAACATGTATGACATGGGGGATAATTCGCGCGCCGTTGATGGATGTAAGGAGGGTCACAGCGCCCCATGCGATGTTATGTTGGTCACGCGCGACGCGAATGATGCAAAGATGCGTCGTTGGAGAGAAATATTTGACTGTCTTGCGCACGTCAAAACGACGAGTTCCAGAAACGAGGATTTACTCGCCCGTCATCGAGCCCCCAACGGCACCCCATCCCATGTCGCCAAAATTTGAGATGATGCTCTGTCGCAAGGCAGCGTAGACGTGTTTGGCGTCAAACGAAGAGGGTGCGGGTACTGTCGATTTATCGTTCGACACGGATATGAATTCTATGAGAAGCCATCGATTCTGCGAACGGCTTGTAAGCGCACACGGACGAGTAGAGCTGGACTTACTTTGAACCTGACCATGACGAACAGACCCCATATGCTTATGTCATCAACAGACCCGCTTTTTGCACGACGACCAGCATGGCCTCCCTCGTCCGTCTCGCGTCGCCTCGTAGCGTCCTCCACAGGACCCTCGCCCGCGCCTACACAGCGAGTCCCCCTCATGAACCCGAACCAAATACACACTTCAAAGTCACGTTGCGGCGTTCTGCCATCGCTCTCGGAGAGCGCAAGAAAGAGACGTTGATCGCGCTCGGCCTGCATAGGCGAATGCAGACGGTGTATCATCAACACACTCCCGAAGCCGCCGGAAAGATTCTCAAAGTAAAGGAGCTCGTCGAGGTGGAGAACGTCCCTGCGAGTGCTGTGCGGACACAATCGGAGCAGCGGTGGGAGCGGAGGGCGCCCCGGGGCTATTCCATCGGAGGCTCGCGACTGAGAGGGTTTTCATGAATGCTGAGGTGTTGCCATCATTGCCGAGGTATGCTTTCGTCCTTGTTCTCATATCCGTTACTCATCGATTTCAGCCTCGCATTGTCATTCTGTAGACTCCTTGTGTTACCCTACTAATATCCTCTGAATTGAATGCGGGACACGTCCATCATCTCTTGAGTCTCATCCAGTGTTGCGAACTTTTACGCAGTTGTGCTTCCGTCCATGGTCCGAGTGGTTTTGCGGCTTGAGGAGTCAGATAGGTCGAGGTTTGTAACAAGTTCAGTACGAGGTACTGAATCTGGTTTGCAATCTCATGCGTCATAGTGGTCGATACATTATTGACCCAGTCGGTTTTTGAGACTGGACTGAAGGACTGACAACGACCATGTGATTGGAGCCAGTGAACGGTGGGGGTCTGCAGAACGATTCCTGCTGAAGCCGTACTCGTGGAAGAGACATCAGAAAATGCTCGTTGATAGATCCGGAACTTCAAGGTAAGTCATATGTTACGATACCACGTCGCCATCACAACATGAAGTAAGAGCATCATATCTTCAGAGACGGTCACACGCGGGTTATCGTTGTCATGATGCTTCACAACTGCAGGTGCTGGCGCTCATATGTACCATACTCCACCGCCGATGCCGTACACAAAGAGAACTTTGGTTATGATCTGATTTGCCGTTCCGCCGTACGTCCACGATGTTCCTGGCCAAGGATCATGATTACTGCAGTAACGAAAGGCCGTGTATCTAACCCGTTACCTTTGCAGCCCTCGACTTTAAGGCTTTGGTCACTAGGTTATATAGTATGCGATCCGTGTTATACACCAGGGGTCTGTCTCGGTTCCAGAGCATTGAAACCAAACAGTACTGTGATAGCAAGCCTCGGGGATGACGAAACTGATCATGCGTCTGCACAGCACTACTCAGGGCGCACTGACGCATACTCGCGATGAATGAACGCCAACCTGATGGTGAGGCAGCGTATTCGTAATCGGCGCCCTGTTGAAGAATTCGCTTGATGCACGCTGACAGAGTATTTATTCCAGGCCATACAAAATCTCGTACAGCTACTCGCCTCCCTTTTTCCCTTTACTGCCGCCGTCACCACTGTTTGCTCGTCCATGTCTTCCGATCTGCAATCTGCCTTGGCACAATTACAGTTGAACGACTACGGCTCCCGTTGGTCATTTACGCCTGCGGTCGATCTGAAATCTGATCAGTTATAGTCGCGATTGCGATTGCGATCAGTTATGATTACTGTAAGCCCTCCGTCTCAAAGTTTTGTCCCGTCCTGCTGGGGTGACCTCCACACCCTTTAGGCCTCACCTTTTCGGAAGAGGTAGCATGCCAGCGTTCGCTTTCAGCAAAGTTCTTTCCAGCTGACAAATCTCGTAGGTAACCTACATCTGGGTCTGTAATCGACGTCTTCGCAGGGGAATCCAGTATACATGATATGTGTTATAGCAACGACCCTGGACTAAGGTATCCACGCTATTTCTTCTTGTGGGTATCCTGGTGTTCGTCCGTTACTCGGCATGTATTGAGGACTCTGGCGTATAAGATTCGTTACACGGGTTGTCTTTCTGGCCTGTGAGTTAACACCACTTGAGACGCGTGGCGAGTATTAACTTCAAATTTACTCGTAAGTATTTCGGCACTTGGTATGTTGGCGATATGCAGTAGATTCCAAGCTAAAAACATGCATATGAAGCTGGTAGTGAATTCGTGCCAGGCCCAGCAAAGGTGCGACATTTGTCATCAGTGTCTCGGTAACTACTTGTCCCAATACTGGAAACACCTCGCGTGATCTTAGACGTAAGTACCCAAGTTTACATCTGAGAACCTCGAGTGTTGACACGGTCTGATAGCTGTGAGCGTTTTCGGATTTTCACATCAGCATTCAGGCCAAACTCGAATCTCTGAAGGCCAGATAATCTATGTCCTCGGCGAATGGGCCTTCACCATTTTTTGGGTAGGTGCCGATTGTGAGTATTGCCGTCATCTATGTCTTAATGGGTCCTGATGATCGCAAATCAAGTGGCGATGATCCTTCGTGTGTACGCATTGTACAATCGGTCAAGGATCATTCTGGGTGTTCTCCTCGCGATTTACATCGTCGAAGTCCTCTCACTCTTCATTAGCACGAGCATTAACAGCGATCCAAACTATGTCACAGGTGCGTATCAAATTCATTTATGCCGTCTTTTACGAGGCTTTGTCCTACAGTGTTGATCGTACAGCTGCTCGACGCCACGCTTTGTAATGCCGCATTCAGTACGCAAACGCCAAACATCTTGTGCACGGCCTTGCAGCTCTTTCTCGCCACTGTCTTGTGCACCTTGGCGACGACCCAATTCGTCAGGGGCGCGCTCCAGATGTATCGAACGACGCGGGAATGGCAGCCAAACAGATACGTGAGCCTCCTCGTCCGAGACGGTCTTTTATATTTCCTCGCGTACGTTCTCCCCTTTCCTGTCATTCCCCCCCCCCCCACCAGCATGACCAACTCGCTCGACAGCACGTTCCTCAGTAGTCTCTTGAACTTGCTTGGTCTCT
>JBBPKJ010000619.1:0-20010 GCA_038089195.1 Brasilioporus rufonigricans | reverse complement strand
TTTCATTTCCCTTTGTAATCTCAATGTATTGCGGGTCATGTCGAGCGGAGTTACAGTCTGAGCTTGTCGGAACTCCGAATCATCCTCTCCTAGCCGTTGTAAGACGGCCCTCTAGCCGGTGTAGGACAGTCTTTTAGCCGATATAGTAGCTATTCCTTGGTTGTCGAACTGGCTCTAATTGCAACAACCATGGTTGGGTGTGTCGCGTTATGCGATCGGGATTTGCCTGCACGGAATGCAAGAACCGAAAACTCCGGTGCTCAGCTCGAGGGGAAAGCACTGTCATCAGACTTGGCGATTCTTCTGAGGTGGTGCCAGCGAAAAAGAAACCACGGGTAGTGGAAAAATCGCAATTAATCATTGACATGCTTCATTCCCAGGTCGTGACTGCTGCTGGTGCGGGAGAAGCGACTTCTACCGTGACAGAACGAGAGGGGATGGGATTGGCGACTTGTCTATCTTCCAAACGCCAAGGGAGTATGTTATCCTTGTTTGACGTGCTCCCACACAAGGTTGACATATTGTATCCTGAAAGTGTTTGTTGCCGTTCCGCTGTCAACGTCCAAAGCACGCGTGCGTCATGTCGAAAAGCGCAAGGTTGGTCCTCCGAAAGGCAAATTAAAGCGGCAGAAACGAGCAGAACGAATTACGGCCGCTCGTAGTCCTTCCCCTGATGCATTAGCCTCGTCTTCCGCCGTCACGCGCGCCCTAGTGACCTGCAATGCGTCCGCACCTGTGCATACTACAACGTCCACTCCCATACTTAACAATAGGATGACACCCGCCAGTCGCGTCCTGGTAGACAAAATGGTCGCCACGGAGAACTCGCCGCTCGAGCGGCAATGCCAGAAACAGATCAAGTTTCTCGAGGCATTGGCCTTGTATATCCTGGATTTTGTTCGCCAGGACCGTACACATGAAGTGGATTGACCACTTCCTAAGCCAATGCTGCTCCCGAAATTGTGGGTGGTGTGCTTGCTAGGGAGAGATTATTTCTGTGGAGGAGACTATGACAGTTCGCATTCATCATGTTAGATACTCTACGGTGTCGCTCTCCATATCACTTCGGAGGGCACTTAGTTCCTTATGTAGCTTTGCAAGTGACATCGGCCTTGGACTTCAGAGCAGTGGCACATGGCACTGCTATCGCAGGCATGCATTTTCTCAGTTCGTTTCATTACCCTTTTCTTGGGAGGTGAATATTTGAATGCAGCTGGTCACAAGTCAGTACTCAGGTACTCAAGCATTCATCACTGGCACAGGCCAGTGGATTGTTCATCACCTGTAATGCCATGAGCCGGAACATGCCGCTAAACTTGTCTCAAAAAGCAATCCGTCAGGGGCCACGTCTCCCAAATTCCTGGGCTGCCCAAATTACCCACTCTTTGGCTCCAATCCGAGTTCAACGTTTCGTGCTACACAATGTGATGTCAGTCACAAGTCACGGTACGGTCGCAGTCACTTTACCGACCCAGCTCTTCTCATTATGGGGGAACATCTTGATATTAGTGCTTTTCGAGCTCGACTCTCACGAGAAGAATCGCTGGGCCTTCAGGGTCAAGGTGAGCATATCTTGTATCTTCAGCTCGTATTCAATTCTTATAGGGAGCCTGTAGTAACTTGTTCTCGGTAAGACTCGCGTTGATACACCTGGAACCATAGGTACGGATGTACCGCTGTCGGAGATAGGGTTCGGGTAAAGTTTGACAGCAGAAACCCCGCTGCCTCCACCATATGGGCTCATGTGGGTGGTTCTTATTCGCAACCGAGTCACAAGTATATGAACTCACCGTCGTCCCTAAGTCCCTTGCCACTGGGCTGGAGCAAAGGTGACCATTTCGATCGATCATCTAGTAACAGGGTCCAATTTGGACATATTATAAAATGTCTGTTGATTTGGGGACGCAGGTGTGTTTAGATCAGCCTTTCCCCCGTGGTCGTCTGTTATACAACCCCCACCTTACTAGTGAGGGGCCTCAGAGCGCGGGCCCTATTCGCTGGAACGACAGGAAAGGATACAGGCACATCCGAAACTAATCTAGGAAGAGACATGGACAGGTCCGGTTCAGAAGAGATCTCATGCCAGGAGCGGCCCCCTGTTACAAAGTCACGAATGGATGCAGATGATCCCGGAGAACCTGACACTAGCCGACGATCATCCAAACGGCATCGCACGGAATTCCAGGGAGAGGACGGCAACGTCAATAAACATCGCACTGTCTACGTCCCAGTAGGTGGCATTGATATACTTGGACATGTCGAACTAATGTGCATTCGTGTAGAAGTGTAAACATTGCCGGGATCGAGGCTGGGTATGCTACGTGAAACAATCTAAGCTAGGTGAATGGGGACAGTGTACTCCGTGCAAACTCGCAAAGCATCGGTGTTCGGCCATCCGAGCAGAGAGGGACGTCGTCAGAGGAAGTCCTTCCTCTATTGATATTGAGGACACGGCTGAAGAAAAGTCAATCGTGGCAAGGTTACGCTCCAGAAACTCGGAATCAAGACCGTCCAAACAGCAACTTGAATGCGGTCAGTTTATGTTCCATAGCATTTTGTCACGAAATGATCGACAACGCATCTCCGTATTCCAGCAACAACATCCGATACATTTGCACCCCCCACCAAACAGGTAAAGATGGGTCCTCCAGGGGGAAAGTGGAAGCGGCAAATACGAGCAGAGCGCGCTGCGGCTGCCGCCAGTTGTCAATCCCAGAGTGCGATCAACCTGTCCGTCTCACTAACGCGCACTTCGGAGGCTGCCACGCCTTCGCATGCTCCAACCTCAACAACTTTGGCTAGGGTCCCTTCCGCGACGGCTGCGGCATCAAAGCATGCACTGGTTGATAGGTCTATTGCGAGAGAGACACCACCGCTCGAGCAGCTGGTCCTCAAAGCCAAGCTCAGCAGCACCGAAGCACGAATACGGTCAGCTCAAGCAATGGTAAAGAGGGCTGAGGCACAGTTAATGAGCGCCGAAGCTGAGTTCGCAGAGGCAGTGGGTGAGCTGAGGGCTATCCAGGCGACCTTGGGGTAGGCGTGTGGGCAGTGGCAGCAAGGTTGTTGTCTAGTTCCCTTAGCAGCTCGGTCACGTTAGGGGGCTAAATTCTTGAAACACTTGGAACTATTGATCCTTGGGGCGATTCAGTGTGTACAAGACCTGCTGTTCATTCCAGGCCTTCTCTGGTAGACTAGCTAATGGCCCGGGTTTGTCTACAGAAGATAGGGTTGTAATTGTCACTATGTTGTCATCGAGCCAGTGGCTCAAACAGGCGGAACAGGTGAATTTGAGCCAAAGATCGTCGGTGCCCTGACCTACCTAAACTCAGCACAGCCAATGGCTGCGCTGTATTGCACCTTCAAGCTCTGACTTCCTGGATGATCCTAGCACAGTGACACTGAGTCAGGCCCGTCATGTCTGATTTAACACTTCCGATGTGCTACTGACAAGCATTAACGAAGGCCAGTAACTGAATCACCTGTTAGTTTGCCGGTCCTTCTTGCCCCTCGCTGACTCTGAATTCGTTTTCTGAACTCCTCTCTTTTCTCTTGACCTCCATGGGGACCTCCATGAAACTTATCAGGCAAGATGTCCACCTTCACGACCCCACTGAGGACGGGTCTTCATGGCCGTCCTGCGTCTCGCAGATCGTCCAGTCTCTGAAGAACGAGTTCAAATTACATAGGTGGTTGAGATCAGTAAGCTTGATAATCTACACGGTTCAGATCCATTTGAAGGAGTGCGAAAAAGATGGAAGATTTCAAGGCCAAGGATGTCTCCAACAACCACAGGATGAAGACAAGTCCTCACAAGAGGAGTATGTATCTGGTAGATATAACCAAGGCTTGATAAATTTATGGGCATCACGGATTGCATGCAGTTAGGTTGATGAGCCGGGATAGTAGCAAATAGAAGTTCGTACTTCCGAACTGCCAACAAACAAACCTGATACTGTAATACATAGAAATTCCTTACTAGTAGAACATAATAGATCGGTTCGTGAACACCACACAGGTATCAGTCTTACAAAAATATACACCTCCTGATTAACCACTGACAGCTAGGGCCATACTCCGCGGGTGCGACAAACTCAGCTCAGCTCGGGTCACTGCTTCTTCCTCTTCTCCCGCGGCAGTGATTTCGCCTTGTTCTCGGCTTTCAACCTAGCCATTTGATGGTCAAGCGTCCATCCCTCCATCTGGTTTCCTTCCCGGAGAGAAGTGACCAGATCCTCTTTGATCTCTTCAAACTTTTTTTCTAGTTCCTTAGCGTGAGTTTCCGCAAGCCGACAGAGTATTGTTGCGTAGTGCCAAGCCCCAATAGGCGTAGAGATATCCAGTCTCTCTACCAGTCGTTCGAAAAGGTAGACAAACTATCAGAAGAAATCGATGTCACCAACATGGGTTTAGTTGTTATGAGTGACATACGTTATCATCCCGAAGGATAGCAGCAGGTAAAACCACGATCGGGCCATCAGTTTGCACGCCGTAAACAGGAACATTCGTGATCCCGACAGCCTGGAGAAATTTTACGGATGCAGCGAGGTACATCCGGACCTGATTTGTGCCCTTCATCGAACTGTCAGATGCTTTTCTGTACTCGACGGCCAGGATTGGCAACTCGAGATATGTGGCATCTGGTCCGAGTCGTAGGTGCTGAACATTGAAAGCTAATGCATCCATGGATTCAGTAGAGCCTATTGGTTCTTGATCAAGAGACTGCATGGAGGTGCAGAT
This sequence comes from Brasilioporus rufonigricans, assembly GCA_038089195.1. Lineage (NCBI taxonomy): Eukaryota > Fungi > Basidiomycota > Agaricomycetes > Boletales > Boletaceae > Brasilioporus > Brasilioporus rufonigricans. The sequence goes on along the minus strand of JBBPKJ010000619.1, from coordinate 15,273 downwards.
GGCGGATGACAATATAGTATAACGAGTTCCATTTGTTTTTGTTGTGGCACCAGAAGAGCCATCTGGAACGGTGAGAGATTTGCTTGACACTTTGACTGATCGTTCACCCTGGTCCTCCCTCCAATCCACATGAGTCCTAGAGTCGGTCGCTGAAGCCCTGATTTCGTCTCCTCTGTATCCACCATGTTTTTTAGCAGTGCGAACAACCAATGTGATATTGCCGATGTCTTCGGATGATATATTTGGCAACTCGACCAGCAAACGACCTAATGCGTCGCATTTTCCTGTGGACGGAAATTGGCCGAGCTTGGATAGCATCTGAGACTCCGTCTCCGCACCAGTCACCTCACTCCAGAAAGCCCATTGAGAAGAGACATATAAAGCACGGCGAGCTTCCTGGAGATATTCTTTTGTGGCATCACCTCGGCTTTGCAACCAGCCTTCAAGGTCTGGAGCGCTGTGATGAAGTAGAGCCTGGATTGATTTCTGAAGGTTAAATTGGTCCTTCCTTTGCAAATTGACGCTCTTGGGGAAACGAAGAGTAGTCTCCAAGCTTCAGAAACATCAAGAAACGGACATTGTGCACGAAGGTGAAGACATAGCGTGGGGTGGGAAAATGGATCTTCAAGGTGTGCGATCGAGTGACCATCTACCATGATATTTCCAGCATCATCCTTCCGTGGTTGTACGAGGCGTATGAAGAAGTCGTACAACAGGCGGTCATGGTCATGGCGCCAAGCCGCTTCGTATACGGTCTCTTGAAGCTTCGTCTTTTCACAGGATCTACGGGATGCCTGAAAGATCGCTGAAAAGCTTTGTTCAAGAACTCGTAAATCAAATGGAAACTCCTTCACTGGGATGCATTTAACGACACCAGGTCGTATTTTCAGTGCAGTGACACTCTTCAGTAGGTCTTGCACGCACGGCTCGAGAGCTTCATCGACCGATGGGAGATCCTCCTGGAAGCATAATGAGGGACTTTAAGGGAAATGCGTGATACAAGGATACGCACTCTAGTGTGCCATGTCTCGGGCCAGATGAAGCAAGTCATGGCACTGTACTCCTCGCGAAACTCTAGATCGGATGGAATAGACTGGGGTACTACACGACGATCGAACATCCAGCGGAAAACTCTGTTATCATCCTTCTCAGAAGTCGCAGCAAATCTGCAGACATTGTGGTGTGCAGGCGCGCCTCCAGTTCTTCATATACACTCACGCTGAACAGGACAGCTGTGAACAGAATGTCGGGATATCGTTTGTGTATGAATGCGGTTCCCGAAGCTCTCTGCATGAGCAGTCAACTTAACGATGGTCTTCCGGGTCTCTTATCACTCACGGTGTTGGTAGTACTGATGAAACTGATGGGGGAGACGCTGGATAACTTGGAAATTGATACATGAGTTTATCAATCGACCAGAATACAAAGAGCAACTCACGACGGTTGTGTAGAGGTCGACTGCTGTGGCGGTGGCACCGACGTTGCAGAACCATGCCTATAGGGTAAAAAGTGGTACAAGGCGGAAGATATCCGAACCTAGGAAACCTACGAGCTGGTACTTGTTTGTTTGCAGTGGGGCATTGTGCTGATAGTAGTCTTGAATAAAGCAGGTGGTGGAAATGGTATACAGGAACACACCTTTCGATCTCTGGATCCTTCTGACTCTTAACCCATTGGATAATCATATCTCGCATATTATTGTTTTCCAGAAGGGAAGCGGAATCCCCCTTTTCAATGTTCGTATCGATCCGCCAAGAAAGTGACGAATAAGATAGCGTGTCGCTGATAACCTGCGCCACAGAGTGCCTGACGGAGTCACAGACAGCAGACACGTATGATTCCAGACTGCATAGGAACCGAGTGACAACAATAACTGCCGAGGGCAATGACAAATCTAGTTTAATTGGGGTTTCTATCACCCCAAGATGAACGCGTGGCTGGGGGACATCGACTGTCGGACAAGAGATGTTAAGTCGATGAAAAGTCACTCACCAGAACACGGTCTGAAGAGGGATCATCTTCGAGCCATCCCACGAATAGTCTGATCGCCGTTCCGTATTCTGAGAACTCAAATCCAATCAATGGATCACCGATGTGCCACTGACGCCGCTGGTAAAGCAGGCTAGACATCAACACCGGGAGTTGCTCCTCGTCGGCCATGCACAGTATAGGTATATGGCAGATAGATGGTGGATTCGCTGACGAGGAAAATGGGAGAAAGTAAGCGTCGAAATGTGGCGAGAGAACATCCTCCTCTGGTTCTTCCTCGACTTCCTCGGGTGTCTTGGTTCTTTCGCAAGCATCGAGCCACTCAGACAACGTGGGAGGCGAATGCTTGAACAGTTCGGATTCCACGCTGGAATCTTCCTCCTTATCGCTTGACTCGTGCTCTTGGTCGGAGCTACTCTTCTTAACGGGCATCTCCTGTGGGATTGAAACAATAAGGGGGGCATAGAAACGCTTCGTCATGTACTTCAGAATCGGGATCGCCTTCCCGCTAAAATGTCTTGGAAGAACTACCGGGACGTCTTCCCTGAACGAACAAGCATGGTGAGTGGCACGCAACTACCGAAGACGAAGGAGACGTACAGTGAGGATAATGTTAGGTGAGCATTCGAGATAGCATTCCTCACGAGGATGACGAGGAAAGATTCTTTTGGAAACGGAGTATCTGTTAGGCTCTCTGTTTCGACGACTGCCCGAATTCTGCTGCAGTCAAAAAGCGCGGTATTAAACACGACGTGCAGTCGATCTTCCATGTCCTTATCAATTATGTTGTCTGTATTGTCCCAGATATCAACATTAGACGCGTCATCTGACGCCCGAAGTTCAGCGAGCAAATCAATTACACGCTCGTTGTTATATGGAACCGAATCCTTATGAAAAGGCAAAATAAACAATTTTAAATCCAAGTGTCCTGATAGTAAAACTTACTGCTTTTAACCAACTAGGTATTTTCAACTCGTTCTGCATTGATCGGACGAGTTCCGAGACGAAGGATGGCCACGAAGATACGTCGCATGAGTTGTGATAGCAGACATCTTGCCTGATGAGTTCCACATAGGATGCCATTGACACCTCGAGGAGAAAACACGTAAAGAAACGAAATAGGGCTCGATGATGGCAGTTGGTGTGTGACCCGGACAGCGGTGACTCCAGAGTGCGACTACTCGCGAAAATCAGGCATAATTCAGGTGCCACATGCCGTGTGTTGCCAGTGAATTCATACCTAGGTGCAACCAGTGTACATACCGCCTACAATGTTGAATACTTCGTCGATTGCCTTGGAGAAGTTGTACTAAAAATGTGACAGCGAGACTGGGCCCGTCGCCAGTGAAACGCTTGAATGTGTGACTTGATTACACAAATAAGCAAGGCTTAGGTAGATCATTGTGTTCTTAACTATCATGACCTCTCAAGATCTCAAATGTGCTGTTGGTCCGACGAGGTCTACTATCCGTCGCTCACGGGATCCGAATCTTCATCCATCACATTACCCGAAATGCACGTACGCATACATGATCTCGCGCTCCGGTGCTTCAAGTTGGTGGTAGTTCCTGAGACTCTCGTCGTTTCTGGATGATTATCACTTTTCTATTCCACACAAGTCAGCCATCGAACAAAATGCAAAGCCATTGCATAGTCACTTACCAGAACACGATCAGAATAGATCGCCTTGGAGCTATCTCACGAATAGTCTGATTATCGTGTCGTATTTTGAAAACTCTAGCCCAATCAATGGACCACTAATGTAATGCTGACGCCGCTGGTAAAGCAAGCTAGACATAGACACCAGGAGTTGCTCCTCGTTATCCATGCACAGCATGGGTATATGGCAAATGGACAGTGGAGTCACGGACGAGGAAAATGGAAGGAAGAAGGGGTCGAATTGTCGCAGGAGGACATCTTCTGGCTCTTTCTCGGCTTCCTCGGGTGTCTTGGTTCTTTCGCAAGCACCGAGCCGCTCGGGCAACATTGGAGGTAAATGCTTAAATAATTTGGACTCCTCACTAGAATCCTCCTCTTCGTCACTGGACTTGCGTCCGACATATGCACCGCTCTCCTTGGCCGGCTGAGACATCTCCTAGCAGATTGAAATGATGAGGCGAACATATAAACTCTTCGTCACATGGTGCAGAATCGGAAAGTGTCCCCACTACAGTATTGTGGAAGAACTACCGGGACGTCCTGCCTGGATGGAAAGCACCCTTAGTGACACGCAGATGGAGAAAACGAGGACAAACGTACAGTGTGGATAGCCGTGCATGGATATTCAGAATGGCATTCCTCACGAGGATGAGAAGGAACAACTCCTTCGGATATGGTGTACCTGTTTCGACGACCGACTGAATCCTGGCACAGTAAACGAACGCGCTATTGAACACGACGTGCAGTCACTCCTTAATCTCCTTATGGATGGTCTTGTCTGTGCTATCCCAGAGATCGATGCCAGACGCGGCGTCAGATGCTCGAAGTTGATGGAGTAGATCGATGGCACGTCCATTGGTAAACAAGACGGATTATTGCGAGACGAAATGAGTGGCTTGAATCCTGTGGGTCCTCGAGCTCGCCGATTTCAGCCATCCAGATAATCTGAACTCGTTCTTCAGAGACTGGACGATCTGCGAGACGCAGGATGGCCATGAAGACGCGTCCTTAGTGAGGTCGTGAAGGTGGACATCTTGCCTGACGAGTTCCACCTAGGTCGCCATGGAGGTCGAGGGGAGAAAAGATAGAACAGATTCACACTCGGCGAATGGTAAGGACTGGTAAACTGGTTACCAGTGATGGGAAGTTGGTGGTGGGATGCTTTGCTAGTAGTACCGTGACAAAGTCTCCGGTTACCATTTGCAGTCAGACATGACGGTCTTTGGTCTGAGGGTCGTCTGGAGAGTTGGAACTTATGGTACAATTCAGCGTAGATAGCGACTATGCCGACTTTCGGTGGGTCGGAGCACCCTTGAGCGATCTCTGGTTCAATTTCAGCTGGTTCAAATACAGACTCGGAGTAAATGACGACGTACTTACGGGGTCACCGGCGCAGACGTTGGAACCTCCTGACCGTATGTTGGTGGGATGAATAGTGGGTGTGTCGCGGTCTGAGACTGACAATAGCCCATTTGCTGGTTCCACTTTTCCCCTGTGGGACCCGTTTTTACCGTGCTGTGGATGTGTCGGACATCACTGATAGAACACGGAGAGGGAGCATCAGTCATTTCGTCAACAAAACCTGGGATTTGCGAACTGGCTACATCCAAGTAGTCTGATGGCGACCCCGTCAACGACGCACCACGATCCTGCGGATGAGGCAAGTCAGTCTGGTAAAATCCGTGAAATTTTGGCAGGCAGTGCGGAGGATCGCGGCACGTCATAGACAGGCTGGTCACTAGACTAACATCCAAGCCACTGTTAGGGCAGTGTTCAGCCTGATAATGATCCAGAGCTTCAAGTGAAATCTTGCGACGATTGACTTTCTTCAGTCACGAGGCTCCGCGACTGTCAAAGGATGGACATCTCAACTCTCTTACAGTAACAATAATCGACCAGAAGCCGGTACTCGACCCTAAGCCTGAAACACACCATTCCGCAAACCTTCCCTCCATTCGCTTCCTGAACCAGGTAAGATATCGCTATTGCCGCTCTTCCTTTGCACAATGACACTCGGCACGATCGAGTAGCCCCTCACACGACCACTCTGGATGAGCCACGCGTACGCCTGGTCGAGTGCCCGAGAATATGCAAACGGCGGATAACGTAGATGCTGCAGAAGCCGCCGAGCACCGGAGCGCGAGATCGCGTATGCGTGCGTGCATTTCGGATAATGTGATGGATGAAGATTCGTGTCCGTGAACCCCGTGAGCGACGGGTAGTAGGCCTCGTCGGACCAACAGTGTCCTTGAGAGAAGTCACGATAGGTAAAAATGCAATAGTTCACCTAGGTCGTAAAAACAAATTATAGCATCGTACGTACCTAGGAAGACGATGTCCCACCCTGGAGGCAGGAAGGTCCATACCTGAGACAGCTGGGTCGAAATGTCTTTTTCCATGTCAATATCGTCTTCGAGAATTACAGCCACATCGTCCATGTGGTGGTAATCATACGAGTCTTGTTCCTCGACGAACCGACGGATAGCTGAGACATGGGAGTGCCAGCAGGCGACTTTTGCAGGAGAAAGTATCATCCACTCTGGAGTATTGTTCGCGAACGTTGGCATCGAGTTGTCTTCGATCGCACACGGAAGGGTCGAGGAGGGGAAAGGGCCGAGTTCGCTAGACTTTTGTTTGCTGGAGGGCAAAATCTCGGGCCATGTATCAGAACCAAGCGGCTTCAAGGGCTCATGCGAAGTTGAAAGCGCGTTGATCTCCTCAGGCCAACGAAATCCAAACGAGCCGGTGGTCTTGCGCTCGGCGCGATGAAGGGCCACCAAGTTAAGGATATGGTTGACGAGCGTAGCGTTGGCTGGGACAGCATCCACTACAGTCCATGTCAGGCCTTGGATCGTCCGGAGGAACTCCATCTGTTCGCGTCTATCTTGTCGATGGGCGAGCGATATAACATAGATATGCGTGTGGACGATTCCGATACCAAGTTGAGTGCGAAGCTTCAAACCGTTCAATATGGTCGTGTCGCTCGAGCTCGCAATCGTCAAGTTGGTAGGCTGTTGTGTTACCACGGCTTTAGCTGTGTTTTCACCTAAGTCCATTTGAAGGAGTGCGAAAAGAACGGAAGATTTGGGGGCCAAGGAGGTCGCTAACGACCACAGGATGAAGACAAGTCCTGACAAGAGGAATATGTATCTGGTAGATGTGACTCTCCTCAATAAAGTTACTATGGGCATCGTGTGTGTCGCGTTGATGAATAGGGACAGTGCGAAACACTGGCAAACACGAAGTCGTACTTCAGGACCAACAACAAACAAATTTATGCCTACTTGTCACTTGGCAGCGACTCAAAACTAGTGGTCGTACCATGTACAACATTCTTGATACCCCAGCAAAGAGCCAAAGTAATTCAAATCTACTACTGTATGTCGACCGCGTCGATGCAGCCCATCAACTCGCTCAACGACGTCCCCTCGCGAATTCGAACCATTATCAAACTGTCTGTCGCGACCCGTCTATATTGCGCGAGCGCCGACGGAGCGAGCGATAGGGCACAAAACGGCTGCATGAGCCGGACGAGGAGTCGCAGTGCACGCGTAGCAAGATCGCACTGAGCTACGCCGCACGAAAAGTCCCGATCGAGGAGGGGACTGATCCAAGGATGTATCAAAAGCAGACCTTGCATCCCGGATAACTCGTCCTTGGTCTTGATTTTCACATCCCCAAGAATGGGCGTCGTCGCGCGATAAACAGGGAGGTCGGACTCTGCATTTGGTTCAGAGAGAGCGGAGAGGTCGGCAAGGGAGAAAACAAGGCCGGGAAGTCTTAGTCGGCCAGGGGAGAGTGGGTTGCGAGCAGCCTCATACAGCTGTTTATATAGTGCTACAGAATTAGAGAGGTCCGGCACGGATGAACGCAGTGCCGTGGCCTTGCTAACCATTACAGCTGACTCAAGGGGTAGTGGAATGTGTGGTGGCGCAATTTGTTTATAGACGGTGAGATCAGCGGGGAAGTAGCTGTGGTGACCTCCCGAACTGCCAATCCAAGCAAGAAGCGCGACATCAGCCGAACGCGTCAGGATGTGTTCCAGAAGGCGACCGATGGCTTGGTTCCCTTCACCATATAGAACAGGGAGTGCGACACCAAAGATGCCGAACAATGAATACGCAATGTCCTCTTCACGTGTCGTTTGACGCATCGAAGCTAGATAAAGCTTCTCGCGCGCCTTCCCCAAGCCAGGCCGAAGGGTAGTTAACTCCTTGGCAGTGAAGTTCATCGCCTCTTCCATCTCAGAAAGGATTATAGGCGATTCTTTGTGGTTGAAAATATCCAGGCCGAGGTATGGCTTCCAGTCCTCAGTGTAGAATCGGACGACCTCAGAAGCAACATATTCTTGGTACGTCCACCCACGAGTGTTCCAGATGCTCCTCCGGAGACGCCCAACCTCCTGCGACTCTGACAAGATGCCGAGGAGGTAGACGATCGTGAGCGATGATCCACGATACCACCTGAACATGGCAATAACCGATTCTTGCTGGACCCCCTTGTCGAGTTGATTGACACAGCAAGTGTCGCTCCAGGCCCACTTGTAGCGAAGGCTACATGCCAGCCTACAGAAACTTTGGAGCTTGCTAAACGATGGAGACAACGGTAACTGGTAGATCGAGATGTTCTCGACTTGCTGAAATGTCGGTTCATGAGGCTGCCACCTGTGCGACAGCATCACGTATCGGTAAAACTTCTTTACTTCTTTCCGAATACGTGAAGGGTCAAGACGAGTCGTCATTGAAGATCGCAGTTCGTCATAAAGCGGGAGTGCCTCGAATGCTGCTGCTTGCGCTGCCTTGTCATAAAGATAACCGGTGTCGGTGTCGATCAGTACGCGTGGCATACTGCGTATGGTCTCCTCGACCACTTTTTGAATGGTAGAAGTGGCGTCGACGTACTGAAAGTAAAGCTCTGTCCACGACTAATCAATACTTCCTAGTCGGTTAACTGTCGAGAACGGTTTACCGCGAATATCTGGATCTGGAGAATGCTCGAGCTTTGAGAGCATCGTCCTGAATGCCTCGAACGCTTCCTTGTAACAGCCCATGCCGTGTAATGCAGCATGCTTCCCCTCATACCCTTTATAGGACGATGGGTGAAGCCCGATGAGCTGATAATACCGATCAGCCAGGTACATAAGACGTGATATGATATACGACTTGTACCTCGTCGCTGCGCTTAAGGAGAATGTCGAGGTTTTCAGGAGCGAGTAAAAGTATAATCGAGTAGTATTTGATGGCCTTGTCATGTTTCTGCGAGTCCCTTGCGGCGTTGCCCAGCTTCTCTAGCTTCTCGACGCAACGTCTTTGAAGATCTAGGGGGAGATGTCCGATTCAGTTCTGGCTACGTCATCATCGGAACCTCTTACCAGCTTCCCACTGTGCGCGCTCCTCATGAGTTGTTGTGTCGTCTTGTAGCTCATTTTGCATCTGTAGGAGGCATTCAGCCGCCTCCGTGAGACGGCCATCCCCTTCCAGAATGTCGCAAAGGACGCGGTAGACCACAAATCTGGGGCCCCCGAACTAAACCAAAGGACAATTACTCGCCATATTGAAACTATCAAGCAATGTATACCTTGGTCGCGGCACTCAATGCATCCTGTGCCGAGCCGCACATCAAAATCGTGCTCGCCCACTTTATCAGGACAGTGTCTGTCGTTGAAGGACTGAGCGACACCACGGTGAAGTACGCTACGACAGCTTCGTCACGTTTCCCGGCGCTCAATGCCTCGTCTCCAATCTTTTCCAATGTCTTGACACATCGGCCGGTAAACTCTGACGGCAGGAATTAGATACTCCGTCCTCACATTCTACACTGAGACTCACTAGAGAGCCAGTCATTGACTAACTTATCGCTCCTCACATCCTCACCGATGGTGTTCACCATTTCTAAAAGAGACTCCGCAGCGTACTGTATACGACCTTGAGCACACAGGCTTTCACATTGGCGCATCCGCTCGTGTACATGATTGATCCGGCCGAGTCTATCGGCTTCCTGTTGGGACTTGGCGAGCTGAACATGGAGACCCTGAGTGGTTTGTTCCAAAAGTGCAATTTTGTTATCTAACGGACGGATGTCAACGAAGGATAAGCCACGGCAACAATGAACGTGCTTAAACTTGTTCCCTGTGTGTGAAATCCCGTACGTAGTGACCTGATGACCTCATTCAGGCTCTCTTTTTCCTCATTTGCGGCGCGTTGCGATTCTGCAAGCTCGTCGCGAAGTTCCAGAATGGTTTTTTCGAGTAGTGTGATTTGGTTACCTAACAGGCAGGCTTGTCATTGAAGTGTCTCAAAGTAGTGATGAACGCACTTGCGATTTCGTCCCGCGACGTAGCAAGCTGGTCACGAAGTTGCTGGGCAGTCTTCTCGAGACAACCTATTCGGTCATATGATGGTCATAGAGAATAGAGGATCTGTAGGGGAAGTGACGGGATGACGATGCGCGCACCTGAGTCCCTTTCCTGTGTATGAAGGTCTAAGTGTAATGACTCCATGGCCTCGTTCAGGCTATCTCTTAGTTCATCGGCTGCGCGTTGTGATTTGGCGAGTTCGTCACGGAGTTCCTGGCTGGTCTTTTCGAGACGCACGACGCTGCTTCCTGATAGACGTGAGTCCCAATGGAATCTGGATCAGGGTGGCGTTGGACACACTCAAGCGCTTCTCCTGCGCGCGTAGGTACTGAACGAGGCTATCCCACCCTTGGACTTGTTGTTGGAATTTGACGTGTTGGATACGCAGCTTTTGGGCGGTCTGCTCGAGTTTCACTACGGCCTACAATAGGAAATGGCAATTTACGAATGAGCTCAGGTCCACCTGGCGTGTGAGGAAGGGAAACTTACATCGACGAAGTAGGACGAGGGAAGCATATCGCAGAGCCTGCGAAGAGAAACACTATCTCCTCCACGGGCCACAAGGTCATAGTTCGCTGATATAGCTATAGACCAAACCTTATGAGGGTACTCGACCATAGAGCCTATTTGTTCTTGTGTTGTAGTATCCCAAAACGAAACAGAGGAGCCAGCGGACACTGCGATGAACGTGTCGTTGTTTGCCAGAGCAATGCTCGCAGCACCCTTAGTCCCAGGAATGGGCCATTTCGAGAGCGTCGTCCCGGTGGTAGAGTCGAGACAGTGGATGTTGCCGTCGCTAGATGAGGTAAAGAGTCGCTTGCCATCGCTCGCCCAGGCAAGGGCACTGTTGAAACCTATCGGGACTTTGATTGGCACGTCAACGAGGAGGCGACCTTGCTGAGCGTCATAGATCCGGACTGAGTTGTGTTCCCACGTGGCAGTGGCAATGAGACATCCGTCGGACGAGAATTTCGTAGCGGCCACGTCGTCATCGTGTTTCCATGGGCCGAGTAGTCGCTCGCCAGTAGCGAGCAACCAGACGCAGGCAGTGTCATCGTCCGATCCGGTTGCGATTCTCGTCGCGTCTGGCGAGATGTCGACTGTTTCCACCGGTTTGTCATGTGCTTTGAACTGGGTCGCCGGTTTGTGGTTCCCCGTACTCCAAACCGTCACCAAGCCATTGTTCGACCCATTCACGATCCACTTTCCGTCCCGCGACACCGCAATGTTGGGAATTGGATTCCCCACATCCATCGTCGTTCCCACTTCCCCGCCGTCTTTCACTCTCCAACATTGAATCATTCCTCCCACGCCACCGCCTACGATATGTTTCCCATCAGGGAGGAACGCGACTGAAAGAATGCTATCTCGACCGCGGATTACGATTGGTTTTGCCTCCTTTCGCTGAACGATGTTCGAGGAGCTGTTTCCACTCGACCCTGTGGTTCCGGTCAGCAACGTACTTTCATTCCTCCTACCTTTACTTTTCCACATGCGCCTCAGTCTTCATAGATCTAGCACCTAGCGTGTATGTCTTCCAACTCCGATCAGAGGTCAACGAATGGTGACCACTGGGCGGGCAGTCGAAAGGAGGATGTTGATAAGAATACGAGCGTCTACTCGGAGGAAAAACCAACCTTCCTCTAGTAATAGTCACGGATGCGAAGTAACGATTCGATCCCAGTTCGCTGTTAGGTCGCCTGCTATGCACGTGTCCCTTATCGAATCGATTCACACACCCAGGGTTGCCTTGTGTCTGGGCGCTTGACCTCCAAACATCCTTGACCCACCCCGCTGACTGTCACTACCATGCAGTGATGTCACTTTGGCCGTTATTGACGAAGAAAGCACTGGGAACCTGTAGCAGTGACAATATCATGTTTCTCGCCATATGTCGTCTCGTCGTCAAATCTCATTGATGTCAAGAGCAGTGGTAGAATACGTTCCACGCTTCTCCTGGGCAATGATACTTATACTTATTGGAGATCATTCGATGACCCTGTTCATGTTCACCTTGTTCTTTCTGCGACCATTCCAATCCCTTGTGGCATCTTTGAGACCAAGAAGACCTTTTACATAACTGATGCTTTCTGTACTGCTCAATTCAACTGAGATGTTGAACGTCATGGTTCTTGTTCAGGAATATTTGAGAAAGTATATGTATCTTCACAAGTAGGCTTGCATTGTAACTGAGGTAAACTGGCCTACTATGTCGTATGAGAAATTAAGGCTCCCTGAGTGCCCCGCCCTTGTGATGATCAATATAGAAAGCAATTAATGTTTATCCTGCCCTCAACACCTCAAAATCCGCTTCATCCAAATACATATGCTTTGTCTAGATCGCCACAGGATGTCTATACGGGATAGTTGTTGTCGTCACGTGGTTACCCTCTGTGAGTCTGAGCCAAGCCACCAGCTCCTTGCTAGTAGAATCGGGGATGTAGGTGTCGTTGTTCCAGAAGATGGTGGTTTCGAGGTCTTTTTCAACATATGTCTACATCGTGATCTTCCTCTCCAGTGTCTCCATCGAGACACTGGTGTTCCGGACAACTTTGAACTCGTCGAATTGCGCGACGAAGATATCAGGATCATTCCAAGGATAAGGAATCCAGGGCGTATCATTTCGACCTCTTCTGTGATGAGGATTAGAAAGGTAGAACCACCAAGAGATACTCTAGGGTGAGCCAGCCAACCACGGGATTGTCGAAAAACAGGCCGCCTCAGGCTAACATAACTGTTATCCCATATCTGTCAGCGTTCGGGTGGGTGGGCTGGGCTACGAATTCGACTTGTCATCTAGTGGAGGCGCCCTTCTTATCCTCCCAGAAGGCGCAGAATGCCACGACCTCCGAAATCACCGTCTCTTTTTCGATGAGGCGACCAGACATGGGGCTGACTGGTATCGTTTTGCTGAGGAACACCTTGGGCGAATGATCAATCACGACTCGTTTTACTTATTTACGGGGTTTTATAAGGCACGCTCTTGGTCCCTTGCAGCATTCGAGAATGTTGCAGGGGAGATCTCTGCGCAGTTCAAGATGTCACAAGTCGAAGGGAGTAACATCGCAGGAACATATACTTTGGAGACTATGCGTGCCCTGGATTGGCGTGTTGGGCTTGTCGAGAACTACGGGCTCCCCAACCAGTCTGTCTTCATTCGTGGATTCGAGGTTCTATTGCAGACGGGCTTTTTAGGTGGAAAGCGGATCGAGGTCAAGGCAAATGCTTCAAGTACTAACTCAAAACAAGGGAGGTTCTCCTATTTTGTCAAACATGGCTCCTAGATATCAAATGTCTGGAGAAGATTATCGAGAGGTAGCGGCTCTAGAACGGACATGCGAGACGAAGAGGTCACCGAGTCACTCACTAACCTGGCTAGCAACTACCGGAATCGCAGAATCCCCAGTGGCTCGGGCACTCGGAAGCATATAGTGATTCAACCCATGCCAGAATTATCAGAGGTCCGTGTCCCCTCTATAGTGTTCACAGATCGAGTGACGGGTTCTGAGTGTAATGCTAGATGTTCCATACCTCTGATATTATCAACCAGTGTCTGTTAAAAAGGTCACTCGCGCTACGATGCACGCAGTGCTCTTGACCTCAACCATCTTAGGAAGCTTCCGCGAACGTAGCAGTTACCCATGACGATGACTGGATTGCACTACTTGAAAAGGTATCATCTATCATGGATTAATTGGATGCTAGGTTTCTTGATCGTGTTACAGGTGCAGTTGAAGCCTGGAGACTTCATGCAAGCAAACTCTTTCCGGGTGGAGGCAGCTGTAATGAACAATTTTCATGTAGCCTCACAAGATCCAGGTATGTACTTTGTCAAAATTACATTGCAATTCCTTATCACTATTAGGAGTTGTATTCTTGCAAGAAAAAAAGTTAGTCTTGCTATATATGATTAGAATTTGACAAGCGTTTACCCTCTACAATTAGTGATGCAGTGGCAAGCGACGACACAACATGTGTACTGAGGGAGGAACGCAACGCTATTAATGAATACCAAGCCTCACTACTCAGATGTGCAGTCAGAAGGGTCGATTTCAGGGGTTGAGTTTTTTTGGTACAAACGCGAAGGACGAGCCGATCCCAGAAGAGGAAGGAGTCGTGGAGGACAACTTGTCCACCAGTCCTACCACCCTTGTGGACTCGAGTCGTCCTATCAACTCAGATTCCGATAGCCCTCGATCATCTACTACCTCGTGAGGCTCAGAACGATTTAACGTCGCTGCCATCCTCCATCGAGTATGTCGTGAAACGCCATGCGTATTTCCCGTAACCCACGAGCCTCTTTAGTTCGCAGAGTGTCGAGACTTACAGGACGGCCGATGAACCCCCCGCATCCCCATATACCGAAACGCCAGAGAACCGAAGTATGCAAGACGATGACTCCAGTTCACCATTGGATGCGGAGGCTCTGTCGCCACCATATGGCACGGAAAGCCAAGATCAACACGAGCCCACCGTGACCGACGTGTCAGAGAAATCAGACCTGCTGCGTAAATCGCTTGATGTGCACCAAACATGTTGTTGCTTGTCCCACTACTAAATGCATCATCGATTTACATTATAGGTCTGGCGTTCGCACAGCCGTTAGGCATCCACTGGCTGTTACTGCCGTACGACCTTCGAAAATTGAAACACTTGCTACGATTCGATATAATGCTTCCCGTGGACTGGATATGCTATCAACACAGCAACAACGTTCGCAAGAGGCTAACGGACGAGGACCTCGACGAACCAACATCCCATGGACTCATTGCCAAGATGAGGATCACCTTCGAGCAGCGGCCATTCTATTGGACCATCTACGTCGATAACCCAAAGGGTTTATGCTGTCGAGATGTCTTCGAATCGATCTACGATGGCTTCAGTCAACAGCTCACGCTAGGAAAGCTGTGGCGCGTTCCAGATCTGGAAGCATGCGAAGAAGCTTGCCGCAGACGCAATCTCGTGCTCAAGAGTCCACAGACCAAACGATCGCTGGGATACAAGCGGGTAGACGTGTTGCTACACCACACCATCTTCCATGGTTCGACGATGAACTTGGAGGGGACTGGGTTCTGCACCTCGGCGCACCTCTGTCTGTTTCTGAGCTTCCACAGTCGCTGTCGTTGTCTCGCCGTAATTCGTCCTCCACAGAGGCGGAGTGCCGACAGCTCTGATGAATGTGTCAATCCTTCATTGTCGCCGACGCTTTACTGTTGTGGTTCACACTCAGTCGACGTAGGGAACAACGAAAGCTCAGCTTTACATGCTTC
>JBBPKJ010000618.1:0-20088 GCA_038089195.1 Brasilioporus rufonigricans | reverse complement strand
TCCTATGTCACTCTGACATCTCTCCATTCTTGTTTTATCTTGACACTCTGTCACTCCTGTTTCACCTCTGTACCTTTGCACATTGTATGTCTACCCGATCTTGTTTCCACCTTAGTAATCTGCCTCTGATTTACTATATAATCTCCATATTTCTGTCTTGTATACCTCAGTCTGAATATCAACAGAACTTGACATTCTCCACCTCCGTCCATTTCCACTCTACTCCACCAGACTGAACTTGACTCTCCTCATCTTGTTCATTGTCCCTCTGACTTGAGTTCATAGTAACTCTCATCTGACCTCCGACCCTCCGACCTCTGAAATCAGGACACCAGATCTATGCAAGGCACACCACATAAGGTGAAGCCAAGTCCTGGACCAACCAAATATAACAACTCTGGCATTCCAGAGTTACACTTGGGGCATGTCGACCAAGTTTAACATCTGGCCACACTGCTATCCTAGTTGTCATTGATCATCTGTCCAAGCAATGCATCTTTATCCCCACAAATGACCAGGTAACATCTCCAGAGTCAGCCAAGCTCTTCCTACTCCACATCTTTTCCAAGCACAGAGTTCCGTCTCACATTACCTCTGATCGGGATTCCAAGTTTGTCTCTCACTTCTTCCGCTCTCTTAGGAAAGCACTCAACATCCATCTTCACTTCATTTCTGGTTATCATCCTGAAGGCGATGGTCAAACTGAGCATATGAACCAGACCTTAGAACAGTACCTCCAGATATATTATAACTACCAGCAAGACAACTGATCTGAACTCCTTCCCCTCACATAGTTTGCTTACAACAACACTCCGAATGCTACCACTGGTCTCTCTCCGTTCTTTGCCAATAAAGGTTACCACCCCAATCTCACCATTCACCCTGAATGTGACCTCACCTCCACTCAAGCCCATGAATACTCCATAGACCTTGAGTCCCTCCACCACCTCTGTTTCCTCCACTTTATTCATGTTGTCCAACCCTTCCACCTCCAACCCTTCCTCTCCATAAATCTCCTTGGCCTTGAGCTGGACCAGACTGCCCAGCAGCTCGTTCTGATACTTGAAGCCCATCTGGACTGTGCTCCAGAGCAATTCGACCCCCACCACTAGCTGGTGTATTTGCTCCATCAGCTTGCTGATATCATTCACCAGCGTGTCCTCCACACTTGCTCAACTCCTCAACAATCCTGCTTCCTCTGTCCACATCTGCTTCTTCGACTTCTTCTTCTTCTTCTCCTCTGCTTCCTCCTCTGTTTCCTCCATCTCCTCCACCTTCCACTTCCGAACCCTCCATTCCAGCTTCTTCTCCCCAGGCCAATCACATCTTGCCTTCACCTCCTGGCATGCCAAGCATGCAGTGGACTTACCAACCCTGGCTTTGCACACCAGCTTGTGGCAAACGCACCGCTCACACTTGTCCTCCTGTGCCTTCTCTTTGCCCTTCCCTTTATCCACACTTAGCCCCACCTCCACCTGCTCCCTCTGGATCTGTTCTGCCTGTAGATTCTAATTAGTCCATTACCTCTGATGACTCCAGTGTGACTCACCCTTCTCCTGGCTACCTTTTTGGCCTCCACTTGCACTCTTGCAGCCTCTTTCTCTGCCAACCATCATTCCTCCTCCACTTGCCTCTGCTCCTCTTCCTCCTTCTTTGCCCTTGCACGCCTCCTCCACTCATTGGACTTCACATCCCAGATGGCCTTGTCATCATCCAGATCCTCCACAAGGCACTCATCAGTCCAGTCTTTGATGTTGGCGATGTCAGACATGATGGTGGGTACTAATGAGGATGTACTCCCACTACCTGGATTATTTATCTGGTAATTCTGAACTCCATTTTCTAACTCTGATGCCAGCCAACAATGTCATGTGTTAATGGCCTTCAGGGGTTCAGGCCTAAGAGGGGGATACTGTCATATACCAAACTCCACCAAGTCAAACTCCAGCCCTCCAGACCTAACTCTGGACTATCTTAATTCAACTCCGAACCCACCTTGACATCTCAGTTCCTCTGTCCTTTGACATCTCTGTTCTTATGTTACTCCGACATCTCCATTCCTACATCATCTTGACATCTCCATTCTTATGTCACTCTGACATCTCTCCATTCTCGCTCTATCTTGACACCCCATCACTCTTGTGTCAACCTCGTACCTTTGCACATTGTATGTCTATCCAATCTCATTTCCATCTTAGTAATCCACCTCCACCTTACTATATAATCTCCATACTTTGTCCTGTATACCTCAGTCTGAATATCAACAGAACTTGACGTTCTCCACCTCTGTCTGTCTCCATCATACTCCATCTGACTGAACTTGACTCTCCTCATCTTGTTTGTCATCTCTCTGACTTGAGTTCTTAGTAACTCTCCTCTGACCTCTGATCCTCCGAAATCAGGACATCAGACCTATGCAAGGCACACCACATAAGATGAAGCCAAGTCCCAGACCAACCAACTCCAGCATTCTGGAGTTACTCAGAGCACATCTCCTGAGTCAACAATAGTTTAACACCCTTGGTGACATTGATACAGGTGGCCCAGAGCTAGGTGAGGAACTTATTGGCTTCATCATGGATCTTGAATGATTTTTCAAAAGCAATCTTGAAGTCCTTGAATGATCTAAGATTAGGCAGAGTCAAGGCAAGGGCAGTGCACAAGAAATTATCAGCCCATGTGGTGGCAGATTTCTCCTTAAGGAAGGAGAAATCAAAGCCAATTTGCTTGATGTTGGTGTTGTAGACTTCAACATTGATCAAGAGACAGAGCTGGACAGAGTTTATCTAGGTCTGAGCTTTGCTAGGTAATGTTATGACTGGACCTTGGTGGAACCAGGCATAGCTCTTCATAGGCTGAGCAATGGTGGCCTAAGACTCAATAAAGTGTCCTAGGACTTGACTAGGCAAGAACAGAGGACAAGAGAGATGTGGGATGGTCCAGTAGATTGCAAGACTAGGCTATGCTATACAGAAGATGACAATGAGTCTAGGATTGCAAGAGCTAGGCAATGACTAGGATACAAGTGGAGGACCAGGGAGATTGTGAATGGGGAACTAGAGTACAGGTATGCTACTATATATACTGCTAGGAAGTGTGCATGAACCAACTATAGGGCCAGTAGAAAAGCATGTGTAAGTTAGAGATAAAACAAATCAGGAGTACAAGAAGCATGAAAGTAGAGAGTCATGAGAAGATCAGAAGTCTAGGAAGCAAGCAGAGATGAAAGATATGAGGCAAAAGCAAGGTAGTAAAATAGGAGAAGCAAAGATGAAGAAAGCAAGACAAAGATGACTTCAGAGATGATCATGGGAAGATTGGAAGCAATAAGTGACAATGAGATCTATAAGTCATAAGCAAAGCAAGAAGATCATGTGATCATGCAAAGGAAGAACTTAGTTAATGGTTGGCTAAGTACATGGGAAAACAAGTAAAGAAAGAAAAGAGATGGGGTAAATTATAATAGGTGACCTGTCATAGTTGGCAGGTTGCTGAAGTTGAAGTTCCTAAGTCTTTGATAATGACATGACTGGGGACAGTGGTTGAGGTAGTGCAGGCAATAGTGATGCATAGGCTCTGATATCAAAGGAAGGTGGAAGCATAGTCAGTGGAGTCAGTGACAGTGTTGTAGGCAAGATAGTTGTCTTGGTGAGTGCTTGGCTAAGGTCTAAGGCTATTTATTGCCTGGTGGACTGTTGAGCCTGGATAGGAAGATCAACATCTGATGATTCCAGCAATGGTGGAAGTGATGGTTTGTTAAAATTGGAGGATTCTGGTGATAGGGACTGTACTATGGGCTGGATTCTAGAACTGAAGGTCCTTGGGTTGAGGTGTGGCTTTGCTGAGGCTTTGTGTACAATGTTGGGCAATGACTATGAGGGGGCTGTTGGAGATCATCCCATTAGCTAGTACATACTTGGACAATTTCCATACTTATATTAGATTACTATATTTGGACAGCAGCATCCATTAGCATGTGTATCTGCCTGTCATGCTCTCTCTAGTCTCATACAATGTCAACTGGAGGTAAGCACCTACTGTATACTACATATAACTACCTACTCACATATCACAGTCCTCACAGACTCATATTACAGATCAACCATTCCCCAACAGGTTATGAGCCCCACCTAGCATGGAAATAAACCAAGACTCACCTCTGGCCAAGGTTAACTCATTGCCATAAGACATCCCAACTAGAACTATGACACCAGTCACTCCCAAAGCAATCCTGAAATTGCCCAAGCCATGTCAACAGATCCATCACACAGATGCACAAGTGGAATACTGCTCAGCACAATTGGCCACCTTTAAGCAGCCAGATTCTCTGCCATATCAGGCTCTCTGAGCCCTCCTCTGGATACTTCAAATCCAGAACTGACCCCACTCTTCACTCTGGCCCCTGCATCTCATTCCCTATTGCACACATCAGAGGTACCACCTCTATCTTGCAGAATGTTGCTGATCTTGTCCAACATCCTAGACAAGAATACAAATGATGAAGATGAGGTCCACTTCGCACTAAAGAAAATCATTGATGCACAAAAATACTCACACTTAGACCTAGACTCAACAGCATGAACTACACCACATGGCTGTCCATCCTCAAAGACACATTATATACAGCCTCACTAAATATATATCTCAATAAGTTCTTCAGTCCTGATGACTTAGAAACCAACCAGTTCAGCCACATACACTGGCACAAGGCCAATGCCTTTGTCAAGTTCATCCTGATGGTGTCTATGATAGAAGAAGCCCAAACACAGGTTAGCCACCTCAATACCACTGTGAAAATATGGTCCAAAATACACCACCTATACACCAGCACCACAGCAACTGACTGGATGCTCACCATTGTTGCTCTCATCAGTATCTGCTACACAGACAGTAAAGATGTGCTGGCACACATCACAAAGATGAAGGCCCTCTGCTGCAACCTCATCCTTATGCATTGGGACATCCCCAATGACCTATTCACATGTTTCTTTCAAATATCCATGCTGCCAACATGGAACTACATATTCTTGGCTCTTCCCAACTATTATACATCTGCTGAAGTTGAACATTGTATCTGTGACAAGTCTAGTGTCCACACAAACCAGAAATCCAATAGTTCAAGTGCCTTTCAGGCAATCCAACCTGGCAAACCATATTGCAAAAAATGCAAACACCAAGGCCACTGGACCAAGGACTACTACTCTAGAGCAATGAGAAAGATAACAAGGAAGAGAATTCAGAGAATGAGACAAAACAGCCCAAGTTGAAAGACAAGGGCAAGTTGAGCTGAAACAGGCCAACTAGGCCATCACTGACATAGACAGTGAATCAGACAAAGGCCATACTGACATGAGCCTGTCTCCCCACCTTGCCACCTCCTCAACCCACCATGGCCCTAGATGAATCCTCAACAGCAGCATGACCAACCACATATATACAGAGCAATCCACCTTCACTACATTCATGCTTGCAAATGAACTAATCAAGGGAATAGTCAAAAATGGACCTAAACTATATGTTCTCAGAGTTGGAACAGTACTTCTCAAAGTCACCATAAAATGCCACAACAACCACATCATCAAACTATTGGATGTAAGCTACTGTCCAAATGCCTGCAATAACCTCATTTCAGAGTGTCAAATCAACTGCAGGGGATGCAAGATCACCAAACATGGTGGCCATGTTACCATAAAATGGTCCAACAGCAAGACCTCACTTGAAGGTCAACTATGTGGAAACCTCTACAAGATCCATGGCTCCACTGTCCCCCTCATGTTCATTGCTCCAAGTCAGGGGGTGCCCCAGCATACTCCACCTATTCCTTGGATTGAGGGAGTGATACCTACATAATTCCAATCCAAACAACTTCACTCAACCATTTTTACAGAATTCCACTCCTAACAACCTCAACCTTATCAATGCAGCTCAACCTGCTCAACCCTGTTCAGCTCCCATGCTGGACACCATCCAACCACCACTTTGCCAATCAGAACACATCATCTGGCCACCATGAAAGAAAGAGGCTGCTAAGAAGCAAGCCACAAAGAAAACTGAAGCACACACTGAAAGGAAAGTCCAGAAACAGTGCATGGCTGACCTACCCACCAGCTCCAACTTGGACAAATGGCAGAGGATGATGCACAAAGAATTCACAGAAACATGGGACCTGGGAGCTTGTTAACCAATCCAATGACCATAAGGTCATAGGCTGTCAGTGGACATATGTAATCAAGTATGGCCCCAACAGCAAGAAATACCACTGCCATTGCACTCACACAGGTAGCCTGCTTCCACAACCAAAGCCATCACATTGATACCAAACTCCACTATGTATGCAAACATGCCAAAGATGCAACTTTCAGGATCACACATGAACTGATGGATGACATACTTGCCAATAGACTCATGAAGCTGCTCATGCATAGACCACACAAAACCATGCTTGCCCACTCCTCACTAGCACTGGTCTAAGGGGGGGTGTTGGAGATCATCCCATTAGCTAGTACATACTTGGACAATTTCCATACTTACATTAGATTACTATATTTGGACAGCAGTGTCCATTAGCACACATGTCCACCTGTCATGCTTTCTCTAGTCTCATACAACATCAACTGGAGGTAAGCACCTACTATACACTACATATAACTACCTACTCATGTACTACAGTCCTCATGGACTCATGTTACAGGTAAATAGCAATACAGTCTCATACAACATCAACTGGAGTCCTCATGGACTTGTGTTACAGATCAACCATTCCCCAACAGGAGCACTCATGAAGAGGCTTCACATCTCAGGCTATGACTGTGTCTTTGACTGTGAGTAGTAGGGCTAATATAAGAGTTACCCAGTAGAGTTATCTTGTACTTTTTGTTATGATCAACTCTTGGTGAGATCAAAGGTTGCCTGGAATGGTGATGCTGGGCATTCTCAGATCCTTGAAGAAACCTATGGTGGGGTGATGACAACAATCCATAGGGACTAAAACAAAGGTTGGGACAATGACTGGGAATTGGAACTAAGTACAGAACAGGGATGAAACCTAGGAGATATAAGATGAGGACTATGAATACAGGAGGACAACTATATATACATTCTAGGAATGCACACAGACCAGTCTAGGATAGGTTGAGAAGCAAACATGAGTCAGAGATAAGGGAGAAGTGGAGAGCTACAAGAAGATCAGAAGTCCAAGAAATAAGCAGAGATGAAAAGCATGAGACAAGAGCAAGGCAAAGAAGAGAAGCATGACCAAGAAGCATGGTAACAAAAAGCAAGGGTGAAATAGAAGAGATGGAGATGGAGATGAAAGAAGCAAGGCTTAGAAGCTTCAGTGGTAATACAACAAATATGACCATGAGAAGATCAGATTGGGAATCTATAAGTGAATGTGGAAAACCTATCAGCAAATAAGTGAAAGCAAGTGTTAGCTAAGAGTTAGCTAAGTAACATGGGAAAGAAAAGATAACTGGAAGGAAAAAAAGGAAATTATAACAGTGGGCAGAATTTGAGCTTGTATGCCCATGTGATATTTAAAGGAGATCATAACAATACAAAATTAACCTTTGAGAACTCCAATAATCCACTCAACAATGTTCCATAGTTCTGCATGTTGTAGGTTAAAGTATTCACATAAATTAGCAGGTCTTCAGAAGAAGAAAAAAACATGAGCTATTCACTATGAAGTAATAAAAAGAAAACAATGTACATCATTTGTGCATGGTTCTGTAGAATACCCTAGTAAAGTAGTCACTAAGGTAAGAACTACAGTACTGTGTGATGTAAGGTAGTGCTTATGTAAGCGAATAAGCGTAGGTAATCATCTAAATATTCTAACAGGTTCCACTCCAGTAAATAGTAGCCCCAATACAGAACCAGCAGCTGGAGACAGATCAGGTATCCAGCATTAGCAAGATAATATTTGCTTGCTAGGATTGTAAAGTTAATCATTCAAGCATCATGAAAGACTAATGTGTCAGCCACAGATCTTTATCAGCCACTCAAAACATGGACAAATTCAAGGTCAAAGCTGCAGGCAGCAAGACAGTTCTGTGAGTGAAAACCCTTCTGGTTTCAAGTGGCATCCCTCTCTGCTGCAGAGGGAGTACAGGCAATATGTGTTCCATCAACTACACCAATAGCATCTTTGAAGTAGAGGTATACTTTCAGATCATTGAGGATACAAGTGGGTACTGGATTGTCTGAGCACAGTAATTTGACATGTCTTGTGTAAATCCTTGTTGAGGAGAAGGCAGTCAATATCTTGTGAAAATACCTGAAGGGAAAGGTAAGCATCTGGACAATAAAATGAACTGATGCTTACTTGGATATTGTGCTGTTTGATTGCTGAAATTATTTGCCAACATGCTTGCACAATAGGCCAGTTACACATGTATATAGGAATATGCTGAGCTGCTCTTTGAGCATAACATGCCTGGACAATGTGTATATCAGCTGTGCTCATGTAGGGGAGGTGACTGCTTCTGCCACCAGGATACTCCTCATGATAATTTGGGCCATCTGTCAGTTTTGTTTGATAAGTGAATGGAGGATGCTGTTTCTGAGATTCTCCTCAGTCTCATTGTCAGCCTGAAAACCAGAATCAGTGTTCTTTCTGAATTGTCAAGCATGGTATTGTATTGATTACTTTGATATCAAGACACAGTCTACTAGGTTAGAGCGGTGCTGAAAATTCTATGCTCCGCTAGAACATTGAGGCTTACACAACAACGGGTTTTCAGAAAACCAAGCCCGGACTTGCTTCCCGTCCGAGGCCTTACGCTTTTATCAAACGTGTTATGTATGCCTTCCGAACTCCCTCAAGATTCTGCATTGCCAAGGTCGCAATATGTACGCGATGAATCTGTGCATTGGACTTCAATACCACATCAACTCACGTTTTCAGAACGGCAATCAGTGTGCGCCTATATGACATGTCCCAAGTTGGATCGATCCTTAATTAGATTCTACCTTCAACTAAACTACTTAAAGAAAGATTACAGTAGCGGTATCTCCGTCTGTTTGAGTCAAAGCCTCGACGTCGAATGCTCATTGCACCTATGACGGTTCCACTGATATATCTTCCCGTGATGATTGCAACACTTCTCGTTCTCCACTACTTTTTACGGAAACGAGCAAACCATCTCCCTCCAGGCCCAAAAGGACGCTTTTTGGTAGGCAATCTTTCAGATCTCCCACAAGGAGACGCGGAGAAGGCCAAGACGTATGTGAAATGGCGCGAAGACTACGGTGCGTGGTTAGTGCTCTTCGGCCACTTTATTCTGAGCAGCTTGTAGGCAGTATCATGCACATGGAACTGGCTGGGAGTCACATGATTGTTTTAAACACGGTACAGGCAACGCGCGATCTCATGGACAAACGTGCAGCCATTTATTCCGATCGCCCGCGAATGCCTATGCTCATTGAGCTGTGAGCATTGGTCCGTATATGAGCTAGCTGTAATGACAACGCTGTTTCAGTGTGGGCTATGACTGGGTTCTCTTTTTTATCTCTGGAGAATCCCACAAACAACAACGTTCACTGGCTCAGCGCTACTTCCTCACGCAGATCAAGGATTGGCAACTCGCCCAAACGGAAAGCTCCCGTACTCTTCTTAGGAACATACGTGCCAATCCTAACGACTGGGCTGCACTCATTCGTCTGTGAGACTTTTTGCAGTGTTTTTAGATTTGACATTCATCCTTATAGGAGCGTCGCATCTTCTGTACTACGGGTCTGCTATGGTCACGAAGCCACTCATCTCGATGATCCTTTTCTCAAGATTGTTCAAGAGGCGGCGGAAGGCGCTCGCAACGGCCCCTATTTAGTTGACGTGTTTCCATTGCGTGAGTAGCCTGCCTTTTGATAATGGGCTCTGTCTCGACAATATTGCAGTGAAATATTATCCTGCCTGGCTTCCAGGTGGTCGGTTCAAGAAAGACGCAGCAGAAGCCAAGCAGATAGGTCAGCAACTCCGCTACACCCCATTTGATATGGTCCGTAGTCAGATGGTGTGTTATCTCACTCTTTGTAAGCGCCACAATCTTCACTATCCGTGTTCTGCGTTTGAAGGCAGTGGGGACGGCTAGTCCATCATTTATATCTACTCTTTTGAGTCAACTTCCGCCAAACAAAGATCCAGAACATTCACACCAAGCTGGGCTGATTCGTGACACAGCTGCAGCGATGTACGGCGCTGCTGTGGATTCAGTAGGCTTTGAGTTTTCCAGGCATGTTTATACTTGGCTGATCGATTTAGACTGTCTCGTTCATGTATACGTTTGTTGGTGCCATGGTCTTGCATCATGACATACAGCGCCGAGCCCAGAGCGAGCTGGATTCGGTGCTAGGTCAGGACCATATGCCAACCTTTGATGACCGCTCGTCGTTACCATTTATCGAATGCATCGTTCTTGAGGTGCTCCGATGGAATGTAGTCACCCCACTCGGTATAGTCTACCCAGCTCATTCTTTCTTCCGAATTGTTCACGGAACTCCAGGTTTTCCTCATATGGTTGTCGAAGACGATGAGTATCTTGGTTATCGGATTCCGAAAGGAACGACAGTTTGGGGAAACACTTGGTATGTCCTATCGTGCAATGTCTCGTTCGACTTCATCTGACCTCATAAGGGCAATTCTGAGAGACCCGGATGTATTCCCAAGCCCAGAGCGGTTCGATCCTTCACGGTTCTTGGCCACGACAGAAGGTAGTGCTACGGCCCGGGAAGTCATCGAATCAACGGTATACGGGTGGGGACGACGGTACGAAACTCTTGATCTCTATTCACTTGTGGTGCTGACTACATTTACAGCACATGTCCCGGACGCCATGTTGGCCACTCAGCACTTTTTATCCTGATTTCACACATCCTGACATTCTTTGATATAGTCAGACCCGTGGATGACGCGGGAAACGAATTCGAGCCTGTACCAGAATTCGACAGCAAATCATTCATCCGGTATGCCTAGTCGCTCGCCCGCGCATGTAGATTGCCTGCTTACTATTTCTGGGTAGACGTGCATATCCCATCACTTGTAGGATAAGACCGCGGTCAGACAAGATTGCAACCTTGCTTGCACATCCCGAATGATACCTTTGGCAGGACTTATTGCTGTATTTGATACATATAACCACCTGACCCACAACCCTATTCTTGAGGTGCCAAAGAAGACCTGTAGTTCCGCTCAGCAGCCATGTGTATAGCTTCCCAGTTCCTGCAAACAGTTTCGTACTCCTCTGACGCATTTGCATTGGTGGTGGACTCAAGACGAAGATTTGGCCAACAGATAATGGTCTGGGGTAAAAAGTTCAACCAGTGGCTCACAAGTGGTGTGGACATTGCAACAGAGTCGGATGGGACATCCGTGAGGGCAGTGCGGACTAACATTTCACCTGGTGGAAGAGCGTTGGAGTGAAGGTTTGAGGTGGAGAGCCTAAGTAGATCAAGTGTCCTCCTTGCGGAATGAGAGCCGCGAATTCTTCAGCATTGCCAGGCGTAATGCCATATAGTTGGTTTGACAAAATGTCAAGTTCTGCCGCTGGCCAAACTCGAAAATAAACTGCAAGTGCGGTACGTATATTTAGGTCGACATTTAGGTTAGTGCTAAATATTGATGCAGCCACTGTGTGATGGGATCATGCATATGAGATGCAAGATTGCATCGTGGGCGGGAACCGGTGTAACGCCACATCTGCCACATGAGTTTGATGAACTTACGCGAGAGGCTATTCTTTCTGTTTCGATGGCAGTATTAGAATTGAAGGAAACAAAAAGACGATTGTGTCGTGACCCTGGTGCTTAAAATGTATCAACTCCTACCGCGCAACGACTTAGAGAATGGTGATGCACTGAGGCCTCAGTCGAGGACATCAAAGCGCAAGAGCCTCGTCAGAATTGGGATCCAAGAGATAATCAGTGTCTCTGGAGGCACTGGTGACCTGTATCGTGTGTACGATCGCCAACCTCACGGGCACATTGCCCCAATCTGCTGCATTTCTCCTTGAATCCCCTCGCTTGACAAGACAAGAAATCTCGAGACCCCGTCATTCAACACAATTTATCGGATTCGATCGAATCCACAAACATCTTTTCAGTGATGTCAAGCCATTCGTCAACAAGCCATTCTTCAGTGCTCGAATCGATGGGTCTGCCCCGAATAAACCTTTTTTTGATGTTGATCAACGAAGCTATATGACACCCATCGATACCGTGTTCTCTGAACAACATCGGATCTTGGTTACTCCAACAGTGAGTAATTGTAGCCGATCGACCAAGATGAGCCCCAGCAGCTTGACGTCCGATATACACCTTCTGTTATCGAGTAACTTATACAAGATGCCAGTGAGTTGTTTGGTGCTATAGAGCGGATTACACGTACTGCCCAGCCACCCAATTCCGAGTCGAAACTTGTCAGGTTCGCCATGCCCAGATGACGGTGGAGGTGTGTGGATTCACATTTTAAGGGTCTGACACCCTGAACTACTTCTTACTGTGCCCCTGAGACAGCATTCAGTTTGAAATACCAAGCTGTCTGGACTCTCAGCGAACTTGCCACCCAGGACTTGTGTCGAATCTGAGAACGTGCCTTCATTGACCTTCGGTTCCACCAACGGGAGTTCGTGACAGGTGGCAGGCATGAGGAGCACACCACACACTAGCTTCGGCTTAGATTTGGCAGCAAAAACCTTCCCCGTTACATCCTCGAGGTCAACGAGTACAAGGAGACCGACGTATGTGACCCTTCGCGTAAAATACAAGGGCTTTATTGTGTTTTGTGGCGAGAGCAAGACCTTGCGAGTGCTCGCAATTCAGAAATCCGGCGATGGAGAGAAACATAACTGAGTCTAATGCTGTGTTTCCGACATCATCCTGTAGCGTGTTCATCTGCTTACCATGGGTATGTCTGGGAAAATAACCCAAGTAGGTAGAGGGTCGTTTGTCATTTAAAGCAAATTTAAAGCGAAACGGGTCATTTTCGCTTCAACATTGCTTTATTTACATGAGAATGAGGAGTGGGGGAACTCCAGTCGCCAGGCGAAAACAAGTGGGGGAAGAGTAACCCAGATGATATATGACTCTTCGGCACACGCCCCCCCCATAGGTACGTTACTTCTCGAGTTTTCCTGGCCAGTCTTCAATTTCTACATGTTGACATAGGACACCACTCTTTGGATCGACACAGCGAATTTCTCGCTCTTGGATCGCAGGACTGCCGCACAATAGCTTGTCCATCCGGGTATGTATATTTGCACTCGTTAGAGTATTACCGAGTCACGACGACCATTCTGACAGCGGAGTGGTGTGCTGAGAGCCTATGTGA
This sequence comes from Brasilioporus rufonigricans, assembly GCA_038089195.1. Classification (NCBI taxonomy): domain Eukaryota; kingdom Fungi; phylum Basidiomycota; class Agaricomycetes; order Boletales; family Boletaceae; genus Brasilioporus; species Brasilioporus rufonigricans. Next base: position 6,764 of record JBBPKJ010000618.1, on the reverse strand, counting down.
TCCTGCCAACGTTGAAGTCAAAGTTGTTAGAGTGGGCGGATCAGTGTAGTCTGGCGACCAGCGTGGAAACTACTGCGGTGGTGGACCCTGGTCACCGCGTCCCTTTACCCATTGGACCTTGTCTCGCTGTGCAAAATACTTTACTGTAGTTTCATAGCCCAAAACAAATATGCGGCACACCCCAATGGACAGAAATAGATCTAAAAAAAATGTGGTGAGTCCTCTGAATCACCGCCTTAGAAATGCGCTACAAGTCATGCGGATTTTGAAGGGTCCTTTGGGAGCATCATCAAATTCCAGAGATGCTGATCTAGACTATTTTAATCCCTTCTAAAGAACTCACACTGGCATGTGGTATATTCTTACTCGCCGCGCTCCATCCTCGCCTCTACCATTATGTTCGCGTTTCGACACCAGCCCCTCAAGACGCTGTATATCGGCTACACTCTATTAGCTGTACTGGTCAAGCTCCCTTACTGGACTCTAGTCTCGCTCCCCCCATCATGGCGGCCACATCCTAATTGGACACTCGGTCGTTCAGTAACCATCTCGCTGTTACGGTCCATTGTTGAGATGATTTATGCTACGGGCCTCTTCATTGGAGAGGACGTTGAGAAGAGTGCCAAGTCTGCCAATAAACTTGGGTTCGTCTGGGTCGAGCCCCTCCCAGCAGAGTTTTTAAAGGGAGAGATTGCGTCAATGGCCGCTGTCAATGAGACAGAGTCGACACGGACTTATGGCTATTGGTATGGCAGGGACGTCGGCAGCGGTTCGCATGGAGGAAAAGCGCAACCAGACGAAAAAGTTCTCTATCATTTGCATGGTAAGTCCGGTCGTATCATGTATGGATATACATACGAGTGGAATCTGACCGGCCCATTCAGGTGGCGGATACGTTGTGAGTGCGACACGACTGCTACTCTTAAATGTTTTCCTGACCTGCTTCAGATGGGATCTGGAAGTCCCAGCGGACAGACGGGACCGGCTATGGCCGATTTTGTCAAAGAATGTTCTGGAGTCGTTGAACGGGCATTTTGCTTGAACTATCGGCTTTCCTCAGCTGCTCCCTTCAAAGCTGAAAATCCTTTTCCTGCTCCGCTGATCGATGCGCTCGCTGGATACAGGTACTTGATTGAAAACCTTGGTTTCAAGGCTACGAACATCATCGTGTCCGGCGACAGTGCTGGCGGCCACCTGGCCTTCGCGCTTGTCCGTTACCTCATTCAAGAGGCAATTCCCACGCTTCCCCCTCCAGGTGCAGCTGTGTTACTATCGCCGACCGCCGACTGGGCATGTACACACGATGCAAACTCCAACTCATCTATGACACGTAATGCACGCTCCGACGTCGTCCAAATGATTCTCCAAAGTGGATACACAGCCCGCGCTCTATGTGGCTCTCTACCCGAAGGCAGTGCAGCCACTAACTCTTGGATCTCGCCGTCATCTCTTCACATCGACACACGCGGTTTCTTTGTTAACTTTCCTCCGACTTTCGTACTCGCTGGCGGTGCTGAGCAGACGCTTGACCCTATCAAAACCCTTTATGATCGGTTACAAACCGACAACGATCCGAATAGGATCAAATACGCAGAGTATCCCGGGGCATCGCATGACTTTATCCTGTCCGCATACCATGAGCCCGAGAAGACGGAGGGTGCCAGAGAGGTGGCACGCTGGTTGAACACGGTGTATGCTAAACCATGAACGTAGTTCCCAAGGACCCATTTGTCACCGTATTGTTGTTACTCATTATGCCTTGGCCCATTTCTTGGACTTGAAGTAGTGTGAGATCCTTTATTCTTTCCCATTGCTTCAGTCGACATCTTCATCTACTCTCCTTGTTCCTCCCATCCTCCCAAAGGCGTTGCCGATTCTTGCAAGAGGGAAAGTGAAGATAAGGGCGTAGGCACACCACGAATAAGAAACACGAGGAAGGAACAGGTGTCCATGGAGCCCCGGTCGACAATACATTAATCATAGATCCATGACAGGGATACAGTACAGTCCACAAAGTAGACCAAAACAATTTTACGTCCAAAGAACGTACGACACGGCACTAGGTCATCAGACTTTTATTTCGTTTGCCAATGAGCGTGAATTAGAGGAGAAGCTGGCAAGCTCCATTTGTGGCCCCGTTTCTCTGACAATAGAAACATGGACGCGTTGGTTATTTGCCTTCGACCCTGACTCTGTTGTCCTGAACTTGGACAATGTTTCGTATTCTCTCTGCAGACCGTGTGTTAACCCAAGCCCGACTCGGACTACAATCAGCAGCGGTGTCAATACCTATCAGGTAAGGTTGAGCGTAAACACAAGCGCACGAGTGAACAAGGAAAACCGAGTCCACGTACTGCGAGTTGAGAGGCGACATCGAGTGCGGTCAATGTGACGGGACTGTTATTGACGTAGAGTCCCAGCATAATGATCGTTGCGCCTGCAAAGAGACCACCCGATTCGACAATGACATACATCGTTGCTAGATACCGATTCTCCGTCGGATGGCTGGTGATGTATGACGCAACTGCACGGCCCATCCACCAGAGACGGGCAGCAATCGCTAGCGTGAGCGATACATTTAGGGAGATATCCAAGGCCCACCCGGTTAACCCAAGGCGAGTGACGATCGAGTTGTACAGGTTAAGACTCGGATTTAACGTGTATATAACAGTCGCCGCGTACGCGGCCGCTAGCAGGAGGTTTGTAAGTAGCTTACAGATACCAGCTGATGTACCTACCCATGTGAGTAGCCTCAATTAAGATCTATTGTAAATCAGTAAAACGTACAAGCCACGTATGGAACGATTGCTTACGATGAACACCACATATTTCCACCTGCGATTAAACACGACGTAGAAGCGCCATATCTTACCAAGAACGGGAGTGAGTGCGAGTGCGAGTATTGTAGACGTGTTGTACTTGCCAAAACAATATCTTGGATGAAGACCTGTACGATTCAATCGACTTGGTATCGTTTTGAAAGATCACCAAATCAGCTTACTAGGGTATCATAAAGCACGTCCTTGAGAATGCTCAGCGGGGTGGTCACATCGAGCCAGTAGAGAGTAGAATAGTTTGGCACATTTGCAGGGGCATATACAAATGCCTCTAATAGCTGCCGAAGGGATGCTGCAACATGGACAGTACATAGAGAAAAAAGGAGGGTGGACGTTAGGATTAGGATCCTGCGAAGAACAATTACTACCATGCTGCGGCATTTGTACGGAGCAAACCCACCAATGACGAGAGACAGCTTTTCCATCACGCAGGAGGACGAACATGCACAGTCCATATATTATACAGCTGCAGTTCTTTTCCTTTAACCCGAACAGACTGTACTGGGTGGAAACTTACTTGATACCTACCAGATTTTCAGCTTTGTTGCAAATTGTGTTTATTTCTGTGGTACATACCATATATCACGCTCTCCATCCATATACCTATAATATTTATTTTGTTCATTGGGGGAATCGTGATGTTTGCAGTGGCCATCTTGTAGGAGTCGATGAGTTAGTCCTGAGGGATGAGCTAGTTGATAAGCTATCCATTTAACCCTTCTAAAAATACGAGATCGCGGGCCGAGTTAACTGCTTCGGCGCGGCCAAGAGCAGTAATATGTCTGTGAGAATGAGAATTGCATAGAAGACCATGCGTTCTGAAGCAGGCACTGATACCATCATGCGCCCTTGGCACAGCGTCAGAATTTCAATGATCGGAGAGCAAGGACAAACATTGGGGCTTCCATCCGTTTATCACTGGCTTCATTCTACCTCCTCTCTGCCTATCGCCGTTAGTACTACGGGACCATCGTACCATGGAAAGCACATTGGCTGACTCTTGCGAGTCGTGAAAGAACAGCAGTGTCATGGTGAACTTTAGGACACCGAGTTATATTCGGAACACCGGTAAAACTCCGACTATTAAAATGAAATTCTGCCACTGAAACCCCCGCACCTGACGGTTACAGTAACTGAGTCGCCAGTCACTTTTGAAACAATGCGTGGTGCAGGGTTTCTACCACAGGACATCATTGTCATCAACTCTTCCTACAGACATCCAGCGGGGATTTGTGCCCTTTTGTGGCACCACCACCACGCTACCTCCTTGCGGTGTTGCAACGCTGTTTACCCAAGGAGAAACTTTGTCATATCAGTGATGTCATCATAAACATGACTCTCGAACCGGTGCATTAGCAGTGTGACTAAGACCATTCCTTTGACCGTTTCAATGACTGTACACCACTTTTCATCTGATCTTCACCCCCATTTTGGTTAACCCCGCACTGATCTCACACGGCTGTGAACGACTTGGCAACGTAGCGGACTGCGCCTTAGAAGATCACATGTGTCATTAGGGGACTTGGTACCCACACAACTGTTTTTTTGGCGGGTAGTGGTGTGTCCTGGTATAATACGCCTATATCTACCGGTCAATGGTCGATACCGAGTAAGACCCCAACTATGCACCCCACTATGCCTTCACCGATTGCTCACCCATGGATATTTGATGCCGATTGCGCCCCACCCGCGTACACGAGGTTCGTAATCTTTGGGTGTCTTACGCAGCAAGTCTCGGATTAACAGCCGCCTTTGTAATAGACCCGTTGTCGGTTCCGAACTTTTTACTGACAGAGCCAGCACCTTCGGAGATGGGTCAGTCAAGGAGCCTCACGTGTTTCCTGGCATATCTCATATTATTTGCGACTATAGACTCTCCGAAGTATGCATGGGTGCCAACTTTACCTCGTCCTACAGCAGGAGTGAGATTCAACAGAGAGCGCGCCGAGCCCTTGCTAAGCTCCGGTAACGCAAACTAGTGTTTCTTGCCTGTGGTGTGTTGACTCGAGCTTTGCAGTTTCTTTTGTCCCATTATTGCAGCAACTATGGAAGGCCCAAATGAAGGGCCATACACACGGCATTGGGTGTACGTACCTATGCAAGATCGATCAGACTGCGAGTCTTGGCTAGATGCCACATTCACCGTAGAAGATAGGAAATCTTCACTGGATGCCCAGGAGTTTATCGACAGAATGGTTCGCACCCGCCTCCCGGTTAATTCCTCTGGAAAGCGAAGCGTGTTTCAGTGTTACCTCCTCACGGATGACACCGGTGCATACGGGCTATATTTCCACGGATCTCACAGCATCCTCGATGGCTGGCCAACTTTGTTCGCACTTGGATTGATGTTCGAGTGGATGGCAATGGACTCACTCGACACCCCAGTCAATCTCGAATTTGGGGCAGAGTTCAAGAATCTTCCTCTAGACCCCGTTTCTGTGTCAGGTGGGCCTCGCGAAGCTTGGGCAACATCAGGCATCGAGCTGTTTGCTGAAGCTGCGGGACAGCGTACCAAGGCAACGGTCAGTCAAGCGTATTTTAAACTTCGCATTACCTCATAGACTTCCTCAGCCCATACTTGTGCTATTACCTCCTTCTCGAAACGTTTGCACAGATGGTCCTCGAGTGAGGTTTGAACACGTATTTTCGCCCTCTGAGACAGACAAAATTGTTGCCATTTCCAAGCGCAATGACCTCTCGCCAACCCAACTAGTAGAGGCAGCTCATTGCTTGGCTGTGGCATCCTCGAATCCGGAACTGTCCCGCTCCTCAGAGATAGACTTCTCCGCAGAGACAACGATGTGAGTAATTTTCTACGGTTAATTTTTCATTCTGCTGACACACATCTACAAGTGCCTCCTTGGAGAAAGAGTTCGTTGGACCTGTCAACAAGAAAACGCACTTTGTGTCTGCATTTTCCATTATGCCCGTTCGTATCCCGATGCGCAAGATTCTAGATGTCGGCTCGACACGCGAGCGGCTCCTCCTCGTGGCGTTAGTCCTAAAAGCGGAATATGCGCGCTATCAACGAAATCCCTGTCTCTCGCATCTACTAGTCGCCCAGTTCGCCGTTCCACTATCCGTAGCTAGCTCAGGGGACCAATCTGCACCGCAAATAAACCCAACTATGCTGACGAACCTGGGCAAGGTGGATGCGCGCATGCCGAACGAGTATGTCAATCAGACCGGAGAGTGCGTCCTGCGCGTCCATGACATGTGTTTTGGACACCGGATCACGACGTCTAACGTGTATGTTGTATCTGATTCCCTTACCTAGTCCTTATTTAATCTTCCTTATATAGGGTACTGCATTCTTGGACATTTCAGGATGGCCTCCATATACAATTGCAGGTACGTAGGACATACTGGCGAGCTCCCGCGACTAGTATAAAGACCCTAAGGCGCTTCATCCAGGCATCTGACGTGTGGGCGTCGGATTCAGACAGAGCGTATCTAGCGCGCTTCCTCGACACTATGAGATGCCTCATTCTGGAGCAGTTGGACTAATTGGTAGCATGTCTTAGTCTAGACGCTTTCACAGCTCTCCACCGCTATGGAAATTAATCTGTAATTGTTCGCGTGGTACAAGAAAAATCAAAGTCTTGCAACTTATCACATCCCGTGCATTTCCATGGCTCCGTTGTCTTTCACGTGTAAAAGGTATCCGATTCCGTGTCCATCACACCTGCGAATATCAAAGGTTACTGTGCGAACAGAGGAGCAATGAATGAAGTGCCCGAATATACATGTTGTCTTGAGTGGATTTGTGAATAACAAGATATCATGCTAGAAAAGTGTAAAATTCACATCCTCCTCTGCAATGATAAGGGCTATGTCGCACTTAATAGTTCATAGAGGCTTGGATACACTCTTATCACCATCGCAGGTAGGTCTAAAGCTTGACTAAAGATAAGTTTTCTTCACGCC
>JBBPKJ010000617.1:0-20094 GCA_038089195.1 Brasilioporus rufonigricans | reverse complement strand
CCTGGCCTGCGTGTGCACGTTACAGCTCACGTAGACGACCGTCCCCGCGCCAAAGGCCAACAGCTGTTCGACGAAGCGTTGGTCACACCCCTTGCGCGGGGGATCGACGATCACCGCCGTCCTCGCCCTCGGAAAGTGGGAGACGGTCGCGAACACGTCCGAGGCATCGCCGGCGAGAAACGTGCACCGATCCTGGGGAAGACGATTCAGCTGGGCATTGGCGGTGGCAGAGCGGATGGCGTCGGCAGAAAGTTCGATGCCGGCGACGGTATCAAAGTGCGGGGAGAGGAGGATGGAGAAGAGGCCGCTGCCGCAGTAGGCGTCGACGAGGTGGGTGGGCGAGGTGTCGGTCGTGTTAGAGGAGGGGAAGATGGCGTCGCGAACGTAGTCGGTGAGGGGGACGAGGATGGCGTTGTTGTTTTGGAAGAACGCGTGGCCGGGGAATTCGAAGTAGGTGTCGCCGACGCGTTCGCGGACGGTCGCTTTGTGATCTGTGACGCAGACGTGTTGTGCGGGGTCGTCTGGAGTGGCGTTGGTGGGGTCGATGGGGATGGATCTGTCGAGGGAGTCGCGGAGGAGCAGGGAGACGCCCTTTTTGTAGGACCAGATGTTTCTACTATGCATCGGCGTCGGAGAGTCAAGGAGAGTTGTGTTGACTTACTGGATGATGTTTTCTCGTATCGGGCCAAGCGCTTGGTTGAGTGTTGGCGTCGCGATGGGACATTCCTGGGCACATGAGAGGACGCTGCAAGCAGGAAAAGAGGACGGACCTCGATGTCGATGACGGTCTTTTTCCCGATCTCGTTGAAGCCTATTTTCAGCCAGTCCGGTTTGGGCGGGGTGGGCACAGGATCTGCGCGCGCCTTCTTTGGAGGTGCCTCGAAGTGGGGGGTTATCTTTGTGCGGTAGTGGTACTGCTTTGGGGAGCCGATGGTGGGCAGGACGACCGGTAGCGAAGAGGGAGGGAGGGCTGAAAAGTTGTGGTATGCCTTGACGACGACGTCGCGCTTGATCTCGAGCTGCTTTTCGTAGGAGAGCATCTGGACGGGGTGAGCACGTGACCGAACGACGGGGGACGACGCACTTGGTACTGACAGCCGGAACAGCGGCCAAAGTATTTGCACTGCACTCTGCGGTCGTCTCTCCAGTCAGCGTTGGGTGTGAGGACGGCGACGAGGTCTGCAAAGGAGTGCAGGCGGGCGCTGCGATAGACGCGCACGCGGATGCGCTCGCCGGGGAGGGCAAAGGGCGCGACGATGACCCAGTCCGAGCGGGGCTCCGGGCCGAGCGCGAGGGCGTCGCCGTGGGACGAGAGACGGTCGACGACGACGTCGATCTCCTCGCGAAATTGGAAGGGCGAGGCGCGCTGCTCGGCGGACCGGGCGGCGTCGCCGAGGAGGGCCCGGACGTCGCGCCAGAGGACGTCGTCGTGCGAGTACGGCTCGATCACATGACCATGATGCTTGTCGGTGCGGGGTCTCTTTCTCGTCGCTGGCTCGGGCGACGGCCGCGGTCGAGTCGCCGACGTCGCCATCATCCGGCGTGCAGGTCCGAGTCCGCGGAAGAGGGACAACATCGCTCACGTGCTCTCGCGTCCAAATCCGGTATATTAGCCTGGAGCGAAATACCCTCGCCACCGACCATCTTCACGAGGGGCAATGCTCGTCCACCTCCTCGCCCGTGCATCGGAAGAACCCATCGACTCGCCCGAATTCTGGGCAAAGATCGCCACCAGCGTCCTCCTCGTCCTCGCAGGCGGCGTATTCGCTGGGTACGCACTTACTCTTGCCACCGACATACCCTCACCCCGTGTCAGCCTGACCCTCGGTCTCATGGGCCTCGACGAGCTTCACCTGCGCGTCCTCGCCACCTCCTCCGAAGACCTGGTCGAAAAGCGGAATGCACAAAAGGGTACCGTCCATCCCTTTTCTGTCCTCCCCCGTCCCTCACCCTCTTAGTCTTGGATCTCATGCACAAGGGCCGCCATTGGGTCCTCGTCGTCAGTATCCTCCCGTTTCCCTCCCCCGCTGTTAGCTCACGCCACACAGGTCCTTCTCCTTGCCAACGTCGTCTGTGCCCCTTTCCCATCCTCACCCCTCCCACCCTCACGCCTTGTCAGATCGTGAACGAAAGCTTGCCCATCTTCCTGGACGGTGCCGTAAGTCGTCAGGTGGTCGTGTACTCAGACGTAATCTGAACGTCCGCTCCCTACAGATCGGTGGCGGTATTGCGGCGGTCGCCATCTCCACGACCGCAATCGGTACGAACTGCTTGCTTTTCTGACCGTTACCCCGCCCTTTTCACATCTGGATTCGCATTAGTTATCTTCGGGTACGTATAGGCACCGGCTTTCCCTTCCTTGTCTTACTCAAACCACCGTGCTTTATTCCACAGCGAGTACGTCATTCTCTCTTCTGCAATGCCTAGAACGCTCTCGACCCTCTGCTAGGATCATCCCACAGGCAGTAAGCGTCAGATATGGCCTCGCAATCGGGGCCCGTTGCGCTCCATTCGTTCTCGGCCTCATGTACTTGTTCGGTATGTAGCTTCTCTTTCCCCTCCAAACACGTTCATACATCGTCCTCGCCGGTCCAGCCCCAATCGCTTGGCCAATTGCCAAGCTGTTGGACCATGTCCTCGGCGCAAACGAAACACACACGTACAAGAAGGCGGAGCTCAAGTCGTTCCTCCAGTTCCATCGCACCGGCGAGGAGCCCCTCCGTGATGACGAAATCTGCATTCTGAACGGTGTCTTGGAACTCAGCACCAAAAACGTCGAAACCATCATGACCCCTATCAAGGTGCGCCACGCGTTGTCATGCAGTCTCACCAGCTAAGATGCATGTTAGGACGTCGTGACCCTGAGTGTGGATACCATTCTGGATCACGCGACTGTGGACGCCATGTATGTTCATCCCTCCCTAGCCAACGCCTCCTGACCATCCAATCGCTTTTCAGACTCAACAGCGGCTACTCGCGTATACCTATACACGACCAGGGCAACCCACTTGCTTTCCGGGGGCTTCTTCTCGTCAAGAAGGTCTGTTGCCTTTCCAGTCTGCCGCGTCCGCCGCGTCCGTCGGAGACACTTATTCACGGCTCGTACTGCCGCAGCTTCTCGCCTACGATCCCGCAAAGGCTCTCCCCGTGTCGCACTTCAAACTCTCGATCTTGCCGGAAGCACATCCATCTATCAATTGTTTCCAAGCGCTGGATTACTTGTACGTGGGAGCCCTCTTGGTTTCGATTTGATCTGTCTCACGCTTTCCTTATCAAAAGTCAAACTGGCCGTGCGCATTTATTGCTAGTCAGCCGGACGCCCGGGCTTGCCGGTGGCGGTATCGGCGTGATCACCCTCGAAGGTACGTAATTCGTTACACTGGCATCATGCATCGTCTTATCTCTTGTTCCTGGGACCTAGACATCATCGAGGTGAGTCTGGCCTGCGCGGGATTCGCCTTGTTGTCCTGATGGATGGTCTGTCACTACTATCGCGTGCCTTTTACTATTGCATTCGCGACTCGAATAGGAAATTATCTCGGAAGAGATAGTCGACGAGACGGATCAATACGAGGATAATCAAAGTAAGCAGCGTGCGAAGCGGCTTACAAATGCAGCTGTGATGCGCGGGTGCGTCTTCCTTCGGCTCCTTCATCCCGTTCCTCAACACATCATCGGGCATCCGACACCTACCCACGTTCCCTTGCCTTGTCTACAGGATTGTCGAACGTGAACGCACCATACCCCACATCAACTCTGCCGAGAGCACTCCCTTGTTAGCCTCGACCCCTCTGTTGAGCGAACATTCGTCGTTTTCGCCGCTATTACCACATACGCCGCAACAGGTTCAGCACCAAATTCAGCAACGTCAACTGCAATACCACCAATCAGCGCTTCTGCATCAGCAACAGCAACATTCCCATGGCGCGCGGGATACGGGAACGTTGTTACACCATCCGACGCCATTGCGGTATGGTGCTGTGAGTCAGTCACCCAAGAGCTGACAATGATGTGCGGACACGGACATGTTCAGTGCGTTTCGTATGGTGTGGGCATGCGAGTGTCGATCGTCGTTCTAAGCAAGTGGAAAGCGTTGTATAAAGGGAGATGCTCTACTTTTTCGTTTAATGCTCTTTGGAAGCGTTGTGGAAAGAATATGGATCTGATCGTGTCGTGTATCTCTAATTGTTGCATGCTTCTTGCCGTTTCTGTGGAGAGGCGTTTGTTCGAGTCGTCGCTTTGCTTGTGTCAATCGATGGAGCTCTCCAAGTTGTGGGTATCGAATTTGGTTCACACACTTGCCGGGCCGAAGTGTTATCTTTTAGTTCCAAGCATGATGGAAATGCGTCTCTTCAAGCTTCAAGGACCTCCGAGGCAAGCAGACTCGATGCCAACTCAGCCGCACTGTCGTTGACCTACTCCTCACTATCACCCTTACAAGCCCACTCGTCTCAACAATCACAGCAACTCCTTCAGAGCTCGTTTCGAGGCCTTTGGAGAACTTGGTGATCTCGAGGACGCGATTTTGACGTTGGGGGATCCTGTTGACCTCACACCCCACAGTCACCCTGACAAACCCGTCTTGGCAACCTTGGTGACTGCTTCGTCACTCATTTCAAGCACCCTGGGGGGCTCTGTGACCTAGCAGGCGCAATTTCGATGTTGAGGGATGCTGTTAACCTCACTCCTCACGGGCACCCTGACAAACTTGCCCTCCTTGCCAGCCTTGAGCCCTTGGCACCTCCTTCGCCACTCGTTTCGAAAGCCTTGGAGAGCTGAGGGACCTCGAGGACGCAATTTCGACGTTGAGGGATGCTGCCGACCTCACTCCTCATGGTCACGCTAACAAACCTGGCTATCTTCGTCACTTTGGCAACGCCTTTGGAATTCGTTTTCAGCGTTTCAGAAAGCCGGACGACGTCGAGGATGTGCTATCTATATATTCCCATGATGCTACCACTCCCTTCGGCCCTATTACAATTCCCGGGATTGGATTTCTTGTGCTCGCCGCATACGACATCACTCGCTCCTCCATGCGTATTCCATTGCCATAAGCCTCCTTCCTCAACTCGCATGGATTGGCCTCTCTCTTGAACACCGTTACTCTAAACTCATGCAAGGTGGAGAGGTGATGGGGGAGGCAGCGGCAACAGCTTTGGATGCAGGATTCCCAGAAACCGCGGTAGCGTGGCTTGAGCGAGGACGCTCGATCGGCTGGGGGGAGCTATTTCAGCGTCGCAGTGCTTATGAAGCATTGTCGTCTGCTCACCCAGATCATGCTCTTCGACCTCAGGAACTGTCTGCTGCGTTAGACCAAGCTAGCGCCATTCGTGACAAGTCTTTGTCCGCACAACTGGGACCATCTCCAGGTACAGCAGAAAGTTTGCCGACAGCATTGCACCAGGAGCCTGACAAACATCGTTTGCTCGCGATCGAGCAAGATACATTACTCCAGGAAATCCGGAGGTTGCCAGGTTCCGAGGGATTCCTCCGCCACAAACAGTCCTTACAGCGCCGTGTTTCAGCACACACTGGCCCAGTCGTCATACTCGGCGCTGCAGAGCGCCGCTGCGATGCGCTGGTTGTTCTCGACAGCCTGGATCATGTTATTCACATCCCATTTTTAATTTCACCTTGAAGCGATCAGTTGATCTTCAGACAATGCTGAAGAGCTTCATTCGTCGCGAAAGAGAAATCCAACGCGCAAAATGGGACGGTATCAGCTGGGAAACCTTCTTATCCCCTTTTGTGGAAATGCGTCACCATGCCAGTCCTGAACGCCCTGGCTGTATGTGACTCCAGCTCGTACCCAACCCATTCATCTGTCAATAGACACCTGGTGACCTGTCGCGCATTCTTTGGTGTCTGACCGGTCCCTTTGCACTTCTTCCTATCCATGCAGCTGGTTTCTACGACACAAAGCATTCGATTTCGTTGTTTCGTCGTATGTCCCTACTCTCGTCATTCTTACGCCGTCGGTCAATCCTGCTGTGGTACACAACGATAGTCTCCGGCTCCTTGTTGTCCATCAGTCACCCTCAGATGGCCAAACGTCGCTTCCAGGTGTGGCCACCGAGCTGGAACACATTAGAGAGGTGATCCGGAGGACACCTTTAGCATGCACCACCCTCATGGAATTCTCTATTGGAACAGTCGAGGAGGTCATGGCACTGATGAAGGAAGTGGATTGGGTCCATTTTGCATGCCATGGACTCCAAGATGGTGTCGATAGTGGACTTTGTCTTGCTGATGAACGCCGTCTGAAGGTGCGTGACATCGCATTGTCACGCCCCCGTGGCGGGCTGGCCTTTCTCTTCGCATGTCAGATGGCGATGGGCAAATTCATTACCTACTCGAGCTGACCGTACGTAATTTCACTGTCCCTCGATAGCCGTCGTGCCTCCGTATCTGCGCTATTCTTACAAAACTATGGTTAGTAGACGAGGGCAACAAGATTAGGGACTCAGATATCCTCGAACTTGAAGCATTTGGTTGTTGTGGATGGTGATGGTTGGGCCAGTTGGAGAGGGTAATCTCGATTGCTAAATATGTCTTATAAACTGCTGCCATCACCCTTAACCAGCCCCTAAAACCAATCAAACATTTCAAATTCGACAATACGTGCGTCGCTAACCTCGTCTACTCATTGTTGATACCATCTAGCATGCCATTCTCCATGGACAGCAACTGACCCGCAGGTCTACTGAAGCCCTTTGAGAACTGCCGGGATAAGAACAAACCAGTGGAAGCACGCTATTATGGACCATATGATAGGCTCCTCAACTACTGCTTTGGGAATTCTCTTACTCTCTTTGTTGCCCCGCAGGATCCTCCTAGCGCCCACTCAGAGAAAGATGAAGAGAACTCCATCTTTTCATCGTATTCAACGCAGATCGCCGCCCAGTTCTAATCGCCGAAGCAAAAGATGACAGCTGGCAAGGGAAACACTCACCTCGTCTCAGGGCAGATAAACAGCTACATCGTCTGTACGACGACCTCCTTCACAACTGCCCTCTTCCTCACCTCTGGGGCCTGAGCCAAGCTCAGCCACACCAAGGCTTCATTCTTCCACCTGAATTCTTTGAAAATGAGTGGAATCTGGATATTCTCTCGCAGGAGGGGTTCGACAAAATGAAGGAGATCGTTGCGAATATCTCCACCACCACTGCCGCGCTGTCACTGTAGTTTTCCTCACGCTTACAATTCATTTCTTACTGACTCGAATCCATACCTGTGCCCAAGTTCACGTATCCTAGTTGTACCGTAGTAACCAAATTCAGATATGATTGGACTGCTCAAGTGGGGGATGACATTCGTTCTGGAAGTGATGAGCAGGGTACGGATCCATTCGAATTGATCATCCTGGATCCAGGATGATGGGTGCAAGGACGGTGTTGAAAGAGATACAATGTCTCCGTCTCCAAGAGAGCCCACGCCTTGCATGACCAAATTTTCGCATTTCAAGCAGCTACAGGACGCATGATGTGACTATGTGGTTAATTTCAACCTTGCTGCTAGTGTAAAGGCTACAAACACGCGATCAACAATACACCATGCCTATTAGATAAAGGCGCGTATCCAAAGCGACGGAGACGAAGACGGGGAGAGAGACGGAGATGGGGTGGCCATGAAGAAAAAGAGCGGAAATATAGGCGGAAGGAACGAATCGGCGATAAAGCGACAACATTCTTGACCGCCTACGTCTGTTCCAAACTCACGATCGTGAGCTCATCTGGTCCAAGCGGTTAGGGTGCTTTGGAAGCCATCCGCGTTGTCACTCTGATGAACGATGCCGTTTTGATCCACGCTGAGTTGGTACGTCGAACCGACGGTAGACAGGCCGTAGACGGCCACACTCGATCTTGAGTCGATATTGAAGATATGCGTTTGACACGAGCTAGAGGTGAGGCAGGTCTGACCGTAGTTCTATGAACGGCGTTACATGATCAGATGAAGAGTTATGTGTCGGTTGAGCGGAAACATACCTGGAAAAAGCTGTAGAAGCCAGCACCTGAGTGGAGTGCGTTAGTCATAAGGTGAAGATTGCGTAGGCACGTGGCACTTACCGAAGAGAATGATGTTGGATGAAGATTGTACGTACATGCCCCAAGCCATGTTGATACTGCTCGAAAAGGTTGGATCGTGATATGTAGCAGAAGAACTAAATGGAACTGGAGCAGCAGGGGCGGGTTGATAGTAAGGCTGAAGGAGGGTGTCGTGTCAGGTACAAGTCGAAACAGAAACACCAGACGATTGCCTACGGTCTCTGTCTGAGCAAAGCCTATATAGTGATTCTGAGCGTTCACCAAGTTATACTGGTAGAGAGCCGCGTGTTCCGCTGGCATGACGTATCATTGGTATCACATCTGTAGGATCAATAAGATTCAAAGACTCACAAGCTGTGGCCATCATCAGGATCGGAAAGGACTAAGGGACGCAATCGACTCACAAGTTCCAATGAGCCAAACAGGCCCCAGGGATTCTGAAAGGATACCGCGGCCAGTGAAGATCGAGGTTTGAGGCGAACCAGTGGCATCCATGTCGTGATCTGCTGTCCATACCCAGGTTCCCTGATCATCTGATGAATGCGTAGCAAAGGGATGAAGAGATCAACACAATGAACCTCAAAATATGCACTAGATCCGGAAGTCAGATGGATGCCTAAGAAAGCAGCCTGACATGCTGCGTTCATAGAGCCAGATGGACAGTTCGCATGTTGCATATTAGTTCCAACGGCTAGGTGTACCCTATGAGTAGGTGTTGAATGTCGAGGAAGTACTGTACAGACCTCCTCCAAGTCTGTTGGTCACAAAGATGAGCTAGTTCCCGTAGTAGCGTAAAACAACAACTTACCGGATGTGAGTATCCCAGAGACCAGCAACGCCTTGCTGACCAGAAGGATCGTGGACATTCCATTCAAGTAAAATGGCACCAGGGGCTGGAAAAGATTGAGATCAGGCATGACCAGATAACATGCCACTCACTGGGACCAGCCGTGGACAGTACAATGTCACTGATCTCCAGGACACCTTCGGAACCGGTGGTGCCTCCTCGTACAACAACGCGTGGGTCATTCTGAGATTGAAAATTGCTACCTCCTGCGAGGATGACGGGCCACGCCTCTCCAATAACTTGGGTTCCCGCAGGAATGGTAATCGTGTCCGTGACGTAGTATACACCCGCATCGAAGAAAATGATCTTGCATCCAGCATACTATGAAAGAAACACGTCAAGATAGGAATTCTAGCGTTTGCACAGATGTAAATCGTACCTGGTCGAAGACCTTCTGAATAGCAGCAGTATCATCCGTCTGGCCGTCACCCTTGGCACCGTTGCTCTTGACACTGACGATCTGGCCCGCTGCGTAATTGGCGTATCGAGGACGTGCCTTTCCAAAGATTCGGCCTGAGCTATCAAGGAGCACTGATGGCTTATTGGGCAAAGCAATGTTGCGCTGAACCCAGGTCTTCTGACCTCCAGTTCCGGAGTACACGTTGCCTTGGGCCCATGAGGTGATCGTAATAGTACCTCCCGCGAGGATGGTAGCTCCGTTGGCAACCCCAACCGCCGTTGGAACGTTCGTCAGCTTGATATTGTTGAGGATCAAGGAGTAAGGAAGATTGCCGTTACTAGCGACTGAAGACCGAACGAATACGGGTGTGTTGGCAACGACTGCATCGATGATGGTCTCAGAACCAACACCCTAAACAAGTCCAATGAATGGTTTAATATATGCTAGGGAAGAGGTACTTCACCTGATTCGTTACCGTAGTTCCACCGACGGTCAAGTCAAAGCCAATCTATGAAAGGCGATCAGGCACACATCTTGGCAAGGCGTGAACGGTTCAAGCCACATACCTTGCAGTTGTTGATAGTCACACCCTGAAATGTGAACCCTGTTGATGATATCAGGAAGAGGTTCCATTGACCGAGATCCAGTGAACGAACCCCAGTTCCAGATACCCGATACGGCTGGCGAGTACCTGATCAGCATATATCCAAATGCATCATACACTCCGCTCACCAACGTTGGCATTGTTGACCGTAAGGTTGCGAACAGTGAATTGTTGGTTTCCGACTTGAATACCAATCTTTCCTGGATGAAGGTTCGTTATCTTGTTTCATTTGCTAAGGGTTATTGATTACCTCCGTTAAAAATTATGTCTGGCGACAGATAAGCGTCCATGTCAAAGGTTATTATGGCTACTCACCACCCATAACACCACCACTGGGATATGACGACGGATAGGTACAACTAAGAAAACATTCCTAAAGGACGATAAACACCTACCTGCCGTTCTCCATGAACATCCCTGTCGCAAAGGTGTTAGTTTGTGCAAGAAGTCGTCGTTTGTTTCCTTACCTTGATGGTTGGTTCCAGAAGCAGAAGACATCTCGACCACGACGTTATGCAACGAAGTCCCCTGGGCTACTTGCCAATGTAAACCAATTGCTGCGTTACCGGAGGGAATCTGCCTCAGATCGATGACAAAGTTCCGCACGGAACGGAAGCTTCATCAAACAGATCTCAGCACGCGAGTGATGGAAGGAAATCAACATTCCGTACAAGTTGTTTTGATTGGTAAACCACTGAGCACCCCCACCATTCGGAATGTAAGGGTCAGCGTCTGTTTTGCTTGAGATTTGATGCTATGATGAGATCCGATGGAACTGACCGATAACCGCAAATCCACTGAATATCGAGCTTGCGAGAAGCGTTGGAGGATTTTTGGCATCTCCGATCATTTGAGTATAGTAATAGGTGTTAATAGCTGACGAAACGAGATAGATGCTAGTAATAGGTCAGTGCAACGCGTACACTAATCAAATTCAATGAACTTACCCTCGCGGGAAATATATAATTGCTGGAGAGAGGCTACAGAGGTCTGGTTAGTCACAAAGCACAGAGGAGGGAGGAGCCCATACGTCGACTCAGTACAAGAACCTCCACCGCAACGACCGCCAGACGACATAGCTGAACTGCGAACATCAATGAAAGCCTTCATAAAGTCATCGAGAACATACTTGATTGCGGCGGTATCATCAGTGACCCCATCACCCTTGGCTCCAAAGTCTTTAACATTGCGGAAGACTTGATAAGAACTTGAGCTGGGATGGAATGGAGAGGTTCCCTGGTGTTGAATTGTCTCAAGCCAATATGGATCAGTAGGTGACGCGGTCCCGCCACCTAAAGGAGCTGGACAAGACGAGCCAAGGCCAGAAGCCGTTCGAGGGATGTACAATATTGTGATGAGGAGGAGCAACGCGGAATCTAACCACATGACTTGAAGTAGACCGAGGAGAGTACGTTGTTAAAGTGATAGATGGGGTTCACTGTAAGATATTTGCAGGGGAGTCAGGGTCTTTATATACTCATCCCGAGTTTCGTGAGCGGCACGCACAGATTTTACCCGGAAAAAGGAGTATGAGAATGCAGCCCTTCTAGCACGAGGTATGCTTCAATATCACAATGACCTACAACCGGCAACGGGTTAGGATCATGTCCGGTTAACCAACAGGAGGAAAGAGACAAACATATTTGGCCAAGGAGAAATTGAGACCGTCTGCTGGCACGCACGTCCGTGGTCCGTTCTATGGCATGCCACGGTCCGATCTACTGTCAGGTGGAAAAAAACACCAATCCGATTCAATTAGAAGCCATGTCACCTGTGATGGAGTCACGGTCAAAAGCCAAGGTACTTTTAATTTGAGCTCAGGGCAGCAAGGGAGCATGTAGCGATCGGCTTCGCCCAAGCTCAGTATGCCGGAACGTCATCCGAAGAACTTGATGGTGCGGGACAGTTCCGAGGTTCATCACCGAAGTGTCAGCTTAGCTACATCACCAGTATGTCTGAAACTGTCAATTGCATGGATTGACTTGGGCGCTTGGGTAGACGTGGGTGTAGAGACAAAAGTCGTGCAGCTATTCGGATCTTACCTAAGTCATCAGGTCATTAATTTACCATGTATAGAGTGAAACGTCCTACGTTTCATGAAATGCGACTTGCTTGCAGGCGTGCCGCATACACCCTCTGCGAAGCAGTGCATAGATACGGATGTTCAGAGCATATATTAACCTCGAAGGCTATCAATCTTGTGTTGTAACGTCCTGCGAAAGTCTCGAATAGTCAACCGTGCTGGTGGGGGAGTCACCACATACCATGCGGCGCACTCCTACAATATTCGTCAGGTGGATGGCAGCTAAAAGCCGACGTATCGCATACCATGAACAGCACTCCAACAACGATCCCAGAACGGCAGATGTCCGGAAAGGGCACGTTGAAGCCGGGCTACACGTGCCAGAACCCGAAGGAAGCCGTGTAAACCATGTGGAGACATCAAACTATCCCTCCGTTGAGTCACGCTGGCCTTACATCAGAAAAAGCAGCACAACGCACTGGTTGGGTGTGTCCGTATCGAGTCCCTTCAACTCTTCGCGCACGCATGCCATGCAATCACCGCCGACACACCACATATTGTAAGAAGCGGAACGGAATGCACATTTGGGGAAAGCTAGGTGGAAAGAGAGTACCCAAACCATCGACCGCCAAAGAAGTCGATTCCTTTGACTAGCCAACAAATTTATGTAACGACACGGATCAAGTTGAATTGGCGACATGCCCTCAATCATAGGCACCAACGCCAACTCAGCAAAAAAAAAAAGATTCGGAACTCAGCCACTGCTAGTACGGTTCAGATCGTGACCACCTGCCACTTCAAAATTTTCTCTGTGGTGAAGGGTACCCTCTCTGGCATCGAAGTCACACCAAAGGGAGATGTCATGTATTGCAAAGTTGAATCATGGGCTTCAAGAGCCAAGGTAAAATGGGGATCGGAATATCAAGCAAGGTTTATTTATGATTTTGATGTGGGGAAGAGAATTGTTCGCATTCGTCTCCACGCTATACCGCAATTAATTGACCAGCGAGAGTGGTGGTGGCACGTCCGAGTTGGACGGTTCAGGCGCGGTGTCTCTCGATGCTTGATGTCCAATGATCCCTTTGATTACGTATATGTAAGTGAGTGAGGTGACCAACCATCCGAAGATTCCTCTGATTCCGAGCTCGGAATGCGGGAGGATTGAAATTGAACATAGGCCAGAACAAGTTGACGCAGCGTCTACCGGTCCTCGACTTAGAATCCGTCCGGCCGCGATTGGTATGTCTCCCTTCAGAGGTTTTTTTGATGCGCCTTGCCATAGTAAGAAGATGTCACACCTGTACCTCGATGCTTGCTCATTCGTCATTTGTAGCGTCATCGCGAATTGCGATACAGGAAACGCTCAGGTCTCTGCATTGGTGACGGCTAGCATAGCACCTACAAGTTCTACGCGCACTGCGCCCGCCTAACTCACCGCCTTATCACAGAAAAGGGTGTTCACCGCAATCGACTCGATGCAGATTGGCCGGGCATGTTTAGCATCAACAAGTACATACACGGATGTGGGACCGAAAGAGAGGATCATTGATGCTGTGGATTCACTCAAGGGATTCAAGAGGGTGGGTGGACGTGGCTTGCCGTTTGGTGCAGGGTAATCCTTCGCTCTTCTCGCTAGCTTCTGAAGCGGATGTGGACAAACGAAAGTAATGCCATCCTTTGTGTGGCTTCGTGATCACAGTGATGGTGTTTCTCGTGAAACCGCAGACTCTCGCAAACGCGTCTCCATCTACGGCACAGGGCCCTATTCCCTGCACAGCAACGCAGAAGTCATTGTGAAGTATGGCGAAAGAGTCGACACAGAGGGTGCAGAAATCTCAATGAAAAGTCACGACTGTCTCTAGCAGTTTGGAGAGGACACGACTACTCATGTGCTTGCTGCGCAATTCAGGGTTACAAAGGTGGGTTTATCAGCGATGTGGAATGATTCACAAGAGCTCACTGGCACTACGGTGCATCGTCACGCAGAAGAACCGTAAGAACGAGGTGTTACAGGCCCTGGTCAACTTCATCAACAACTCACAGATACATAAAGATGCTCTCAAAATGCCGCGTGGATGCCATCTAGGAGAGGAGCAATCCATGGCGCAAATGAATGTTCTGATCGTCAGAGATGCAGAGGAATACTATCGCAAGATGACGTCCACAGACTTTCCATCATGGAATTTGAGGTAAGTATCAGGGCTTCGGAGCTCTGCAACAGCTGTTTGCCGTTGTACTCACCATAAATTCTTCGTTACAGAGATGGCAACATGCGAGGGCAGTGCAACTTATCCGCAGGCATTTCATCCGAGGGTAGCTACGCGATAGGGATCAATTACAAGAGACCAAGATTGTCGTCTAGGCACACGATTCCCACTAAGCAATGTGCGTGCCACAGATATGGAGATTCGGAGAGGTGAAGTCGATGTTGGCCGGTGCATGAAAGAGTTGTATGGCAATGACAGGGTGTTCATCATCGGGTTCTTAACAGTACCGATACTGGCAAGTAATCTTTCACATTTTCAATCCAAACTTACTTCCAATGTCTAAACACTGCCATCATGGTTTGTTCGTTTACTAACTGAGGATCGCACAGTCTCACGAGGGTGGAAACAAGGTAGACCCCTGACCTGACGACGTCAGTACATTTCGTCAGTTAGGCACGATCCATGACCTCACTGATGTCCTCGACGACTGTTTGCTGCTGAAAACCTTCTGAACACGTCACATTTGCAGCAATTCGTCGGAACCATATATAAACCGACAATGGAACCACTCACACTACTCGAGATGCAGCGTTGCCGGGCAATTCGATGCAGTAGCATTGTTGGGTACGTCCAGAAATATCCAGCCATTGAAGGAGGGCACATGGTATTGTATGATAAGGGGTGACGTACCCGTTTGGGTTGTAATCAGCACTAAGAATCGAGGACTTGCGGTATATTATGTTGCTCACACTGTCAAACAGAACATGTAATGCAAGCACGATCATTGATATTGAGGCTATAAAGATGTGTCACGGTTGGGTATTGAAATCATACATACGTAGTGACATCGCTCGACTGTTTCATCGTTTCGTCTAATAATACCAGGTGGTGAGGGTTTCCTGGAACCCATCTGCGTTTCCACTCTCGTTAACGATGCCGACTTCCCCTACGCTCAGCTGCCAGGTCACACCGACGGTTGATAGGCCATACACGGTCACGCCGGACACCGACGAGTTGTCAATGTTGAGGACCTGCGCTTGACACGTATTGGTACTGAGACATGTTTGGGCGTAGTTCTGGTGTGCGATCAGCATCCACATTCGTGCGAGCGAGCAGCGTCAGACACTGAAGCATACCTGGAAGAAGCTATAAAAGCCAGCACCTGAACAATGTCGATAAATACTTGGGTACGAGGGACGATTGCGGCGTTGATACGCTACGCACCAAAAAGGACGATGTTAGATGATGTTTGGATGTACATTGCCCATGCTGCGTTGAATCCGTTGGAGAAGGTAGGATCGTAGTAAGCAGAGTTGCTGCTATATGGTGCTGGAGGAGTCGGGTTCGGTTGATAGTAGGGCTGAAGCGTTATGCATATGGTAAATCGACAGCCTGGAGCCTACGTCAATCTAACCGTCACCTACCGTCTCTGTCTGTGCGAGGCCAATGTAATGGTTCTGAGCGTTGGCTAGGTTGTACTGGTAGAGGGTTGAGTGCTCCGCTAGCATGGTAGATTACTACCCTTCGTGGGTTCTGGATCAATTAGCGACGATTTACTTACAGGCTGGAACGAGATCACTGTTAGTATCGCCTCGAGACGGGAATTTTTCAACGTACAAGTACCGATGAACCAAACAGGGCCTGCAGACTCTGAAAGGATGCCACGACCAGTGAAAATTGATGTTTGACCAGAGGCGTCTAGGTCATGGTCTGCAGTCCACACCCACGTTCCCTGGTCGACTGTTGAGGCGTGGTCTAGCGCGAATCACTGGACAGCACACACCTCAAAGTATGCACTTGACTGCGAAGTCAGATGGATGCCCAAGAACGCTGCCTGGCAGGCGGGATTAATAGAGCCGGATGGGCATTGGGAGTATTGCATATTGGTTCCAATTGCTACAGGTGTATCTATGTGAGTGGACGCCCAACGTAAGCAAGTACACCACGAACCTCCTCCAAGCCTGTCGACCATAAAGTGAGCAACGTTCCTACGACCTCAGGGTCTTTGACCGACGTACCGGAGATGGCTGTCCCACATACCAGCGGCGCCTTGCTCTCCTGAGGGGTCATGGACATTCCATTCAATCAAGATTGCTCCAGGGGCTACGATGGATTTGGTTAAGCTGCAGTCATTGAAGCTTCAAAAAACGGTATTCACCAGGTCCAGCTGTAGTGAACAGCATGTCGCTGATTTCCATAACACCCTCAGAGCCCGCGGTACCCGCTCGAATTACAGGAAGTGGGTTATTTTGGTCTTGAAAATTGCTTCCGCCTGCTAGGATGACCGACCATGCCTCGCCAACAATCTGAGTTCCGGCGGGAATCGTGATCGTGTCCGTGACATAATATGCGCCAGCATCGAAGAAAATGACCATGCAGCCGGCATACTGTGCATGGGCGAAAGCAGTGTCAGAAATGTAATCAATTTGTATGCATGGATGTTACCTCGTTAAAGACGTTCTGGATAGCTGCAGTGTCGTCAGTCACGCCGTCTCCCTTCGCTCCTTGACTCTTGACACTGATGATCTGGCTCGTAGCATAATCGGCGTACTGGGGGTGGCCCTTTTCAAAGATTGCTCCAGAGTTGTCGAGAAGAACAGAGGGCACGGCTGCTGATGTGATATTGCCCTGAGTCCAAGTCGCGTAACCAGAAGTTCCTGAGTACACGTTTCCCTGACCCCAAGAAGTGATGGTAGTAGTACCACCTTCCAGGACGGTGGACCCGCCCGAGACACCAACCGCGATCGGGACATTGGTCAAGTGGATATTCTTTAAAACAAGTGAGTACGGGAGGGCGCCGTTGCTTGCGGCCGACGATTGCACAAAAATTGGCGTGTCAACAACGACAGCGTCAATAATGGCTTCAGAACCGACAGCCTGAAGATAAGGGTTGAGAATCCAGAGGATAAATTAAGGGCAGAAAGGAAAAACTCCTTGCCTGAGTTGATTGTGTGTTCCCCCCGACAGTCAAAGCAAAGCCAACCTGTGAAGGTATACAGGAAAGTTATCTCGTAGGGGTGTGGAGACAATTAGCTACCTGGCAATTGTTGATAGAAACGCCTTGGAACGTGAAGCCTGTGGTGAGCGTGAGATCAAATCGATTGGTGAGCTGAGAATTGCAAACCCCAATTCCAAGCACCCGACACAGCTGAAGGGTGGTTAGTCGATATCATTAACTTCAATCAAGTTTTTACTCACCAATATTTGCGTTGTTAACCGTCAGGTTACGAACCGTAAACTGTTGATTTCCAACCTGGATACCAGTATTTCCTGAATGCATGTTTACTCGCAGATTTTGCTCTATCAACAGTTATGCTCACCCCCGTTGAAGACGATGTCTATCCGAATGTATAGACTTCAAACCCATTCAGCAGGGAAAGTGACTACATACCTCCCATGAACCCACCGCTGTGTGAAGATGGATGTGTGTGTTATTTTTCCGATGTTCTATCGAAAGAGCTCACCTTCCGTTCTCCATCATTAGGCCTATTGCTCGTGTCAGCTATGTCCCAATGTTCTGAAACACTACCCACCCGTCTGTTTGTTCCCAGAAGCGGTGGTCATCTCGACCACGACATTGACCAATGATGTTGCCTGAGATACTTGCCAATGCAAACCAATTGCTGATGTTCCAGATGGGATCTGTCGCAAGTCGATGATCAAGTTCCTTACGGAGCGGAAACTCCATCAAGAACGCATGTCAGCACTGTGAAAACTGGTTGAAAATAAGTAACTATCCATACAAGTTGTCTTGATTGATAAACCACTGTGCACCACCACCATTTGGGATGTAGGGATCCGCGTCTGCTGTACATTAGATCTGTGTGGACGTTCTGGAGCGAGAGGACTAACCGATAACCGCAAACCCACTGAAATTGGAGTTAGCGAGTAGAGTTGGAGGGTTCCTTGCGTCCCCGATCATTTGGGTATAATAGTATGTATTAATAGCGGATGATACTAGATAAGTGCTAATCATGTGTCAGAACAGCATGAATATTGAAAGAAACAAATGGCTCACCCCTGAGGAAAATACACGATTGCCGGAGAAACCCTGGAGGTCCAAGTTTAGCTACCAAGGGTTCACACGGACTAGCCACCACATACGTCGATGATCCACAAGAACCATCACCACAGCGATTTCCGGATGACATAGCCTCACTGAGGTCATCTGTTAGAACCGCACCGAGGATAGGGAGGAAGAACCCACTTTATCGCAGCTGTATCATCTGTAACCCCGTCGCCTACAGCCCCGAAATCTTTTACATTGCGGAAAACCTGGTAGGAACTTGCATCAGGACTGAATGGAGATGTACCCTGATGTGTGATCGATTCAAGCCAATATGGGTCTGTGGGCGTGGCTGTCCCGCCACTAAGTGGCGCAGTGCAAGACGTGCCTAGGCCAGAAGCAATTCTGGACGCATATAAGAGCATGCTCAGGTAGAGCGATGGCGAGCGATACCACATTGTTAGAAGGTGAGAGAAGAATGAAGGATGAAAACGTTGGATGGGATTAACTTGTGACAGGAAACAAACAACTAGCTTTATACATAGTCATCTCAATCTTCCATGCGCGGAAGTTCGCCTGATCTGAGAGAAACAAGAAACATGTGAGGTTACAGATGACCTATCTGAAGCAAACTTATGAAGTTAGACTCACCCAAAAATGGTATGACGTGTATAAATTTGTGTGGTGCAGAAAATTCGCCCATAGCAGTCATTAGAGCCGCTGCCGGGTAAGCAGCTCAACTTGGTGGGCCATCTCTGGGTATGGTATGGAAGATTTGATCATCAATTAAGCCGGAGCCAATGGACTAAGCACCGGGGCTACCACACGACCCCCAAATATCTATGCATATGGAAGAGTGGGCGTCATATTCCAGACCCGGGCACAGAAAGTACGGAGAGGTATCTGGATGTTAAACCAAGAAGATTTGATTCTTAATGCACCTTGCATGTTCAGATCTGTCCTAAATGGTTAGTCAGAGTCCCTCCAACCGGAAATATGAGCGTCTGAGCTCACCATAAGGGCAAAATTACTTACATATGCTGCGAAGTATGTGTACACGGCAATTCCAATTATGTGCTGCCAACAATGTCACGTTCCACGTATACAGGCCAACCGGTGGCCGTGGCCTGTGAATAGATCGTAACTGTATGCGAAGTCACTTAACAAATTCAGGTTTCAAATAAAGGAGCGTGTGAAACATGGAGCCATGGGCGAGTGATTTCCCGAGGACGACTACAACAGCACAACGCTGCTCGGGTGCCAACTAAGCCAATCAGCCTGACCAGAAACAGTACGCGAATGCAACTCACATCGTGTTTGTGCTGGCAATCACCACCTCGTTTTTCATTCAAAGAGACCTCAGGAATGGAGCAGAGCTTGTGACAAAGTAGTTGCACCCCCAGATTGTCCCAGCCGTGCTGGCAGAGAAGTCATGATGAACTAAATATAGCTCACTAAGCATGCTATACGCGTGAGAACTATTCCGTACTAAGCAGCATGCGGAGGGCCAGAGGTTCCTCGATCTCCTCCATCCTTCACCATGTCGTCGACAATGTCCGGTGTGAACACGGGACAAAATTGTTCCCGCAAAGGCATCAAAATTGAAACAGGGGGCCCGATACAGGCGATGGTATTTTCAACAAACGGGAACTATCTTGCGAGCGGCGGGAACGAGGGGGTGCAAGTATGGCGAATGGAAGGCAAACAGACGGTCATGATGGCAGCGAGATATGTCCATTGTCTCGCTGTGTCGCGGGGCGGCAAGTGGATCGATCGCGGCTGGAACGTATTTGGGCAGCGTCATTGTGTGGGACACAAAAACACACGAACTGCTCTGTCAACACAAGGTGGGTGTCAGTAACATCAGAAGAGTCGATTTCTCGCCCTACTCGACCCGACTTGTCACGGCATCGTTGAACGGCACAGCCTCCATCTAGGACATCGCTACGCGCGAACGCGTTG